>JAKSZU010000022.1:39223989-39493734 GCA_026018925.1 Tupaia tana
CTTTTTCCTTACTGCCTCAATTCATCCCAAGACCGACAGAGGAAAAGGGATGTCCCCCATTTATAGAAGAGAAAAAGCTGAAGAGGGTTATGAAAAGGTGTTGCACATGGCCAAGCTGGCGTCTGTCTGACTGGGATCAAAGTGTGGATGGTCAGACTCAGCCTGGCCCCCCGGTGACTGGTCCCAGTGTGCCCGACAGGCCGTGGCCTCTCTTCCCACGGTCTTATTCTCCCCTGCCTTTCCCACCCCAGCTCTGACCATGACCGCGGTGCGTGCACCATCCTCTCCCCTGAGACCTCACCCCAAGCTGGAACATGACCCCGCTAAGGCATTCACTGTTCTGTGTGACCGGTGGTTACTTCCTACTTAAGCAAACGCACAACTCTGACCACTGAGCACCTGCGGGAGAAATACGAGAACTCGGAACCTGCTCGGGTTGAGTTGGGGCCAGACTTGTTTTTCAGTTCTCATTAAATCCCTTTGTATAATCTGTATCTCAAGTTCCAGGATTAAGGACTCCAGAAGAGTCCTCATAGAGCTTAACATTATGTTCTGTAATTAACATTTTTGCTGGAACCGCGGGGTGGGCTAGGCGGCTCAAATTCCAGCAGAGGAAACCTGCTCTCCAGCCTGGTCCACCTCACAACGACCACACCTTCCAGGGGCCCATGTCAGAGAGCTCCTTCAAAGCAAAGAGCTACTGGAACGAGGACCTGGGTGAGCACTTACTCCCAGCAGGGCTCCACCCCGAGCAGCCCCAGGCCTCCCGTCTATAGGCTATAAACTGGCATTTCTTGGGTTCCTTCCAACTGCCTTACTAAGCTTCTGAGGTTTGAGAAGAGCATCACATGTACACAGTGGACACTTTCACCTCTTTAGGGTCCTCACAGGCACAGAAAGTGTTGTGCACACCTCATTTTTCTCCTGCACGCACATTCTGATTCAGGTTCTGTTACTGTCTCCATTACATGGATGAGGAAACCAACTGCAAGGGGACGCTGCCTCTGTGTAAGGGTGGAGAGGGGAGCCAGGGAGCCCCACGCTCCCACATGGCGGGTTCACGGGGACAGAGCTCAGCGTGTCACGCCAGCTGCACCTAACTACTCTAGGAGAAAACACGAGAATTCTTTTTCTTTTCAATTTAGTGGAACAATCGGAGACACAGAGAGGAGGGCTCTGGCCATGACGTGCAGAGGCACATGCAGGTTTGGAATGAGTGCAGACGGCAGAACGTGGTGTTTCTGTGTCTGGCTGTGAGATGTCCTTTGACTCCAAAAGCTGTGCCTCTGTGACCCAAGGGAGTTTACTAGGCTGTGTCACTACCTGCTGAGACAAAAAAACTCACCCAAAAGAGTGGCCTAGACTCTATATGCTGTCACTGTCACACAGCCTGCGCCTGATCCCAGTTACGCTAGCGAGTCCCCGGGGCCCGGGAGGATCACGCAACTTCAGTGCAGATGACAGAACGTGTGAGGGACACGCACCGAGTGTTCCCGAAATGATGTCCATCTTCGGCATGACTCCATCTCGATCCCCAATCCCTCCACCTTGAGCTCCGTACAGCCCCACCGCGTGGACCTCGTCCACGAAGGTGATGGCTCCAAACTCGTGGGCCACGTCGCACAGCTCTTCCAGCGGGCACACTGCCCCTGAGGAAAGACAGAGACCGCTCTCAAGAGCTCGCCGTTCCAGACATTTCTGTCTTTGCTTACAGTCAGAACAAAATAGCATACGTACTGGCTTTTTGTATTTCATTTTTTCCCCTTTAGTTTGCTATGAGATGTGTGTGTTCACCAGGGTGTGAGAGATAAAGTGAGAAATCACACCCAGATGCGTGCCACGCTGCGATCCCTTCTGCTCTCGGGATTCAGGACGTGCACACACATGCGCCCAGCGTGATTCTCAAGCCACCCAGTCCAGGACCTGAACCGCAGTTGGCCACGTGGGATCCGGCCACCCCAACCTCCATGCCACCTCCTGGCTCCTTACGGTATTGTTTTTAATACTGGGATGAAAATGAACTTCCCTCAATTTCTAGGAGTCTTAGAGCCTACTAAAAGCCAGAGTGGAAAAATCTACATTACCCAAATCTACATAATGTCGCCAGTTACAAAATCCCAGCAGAGAGTGAAAAGAAAAGAAAACGCAAAAACCAAGCATCACCCTTTAAAAAAAAGTTCAGGCCTACTATTTCATTTCAGCTCTCAGATTTGCCCATATTTAGACTCACCATCCATCGAATGGACCGTTTCAAATGCCACAATCTTGGGGACCGCGGGGTCAGACCTCTGCAGCAGTTCCCTGAGATGGTGCACGTCATTGTGGCGGAAGATATACTTTGGCACTCGGCTGTTTCGAATTCCTTGGATCATGGAGGCATGGTTCCCAGAATCGGAGTAAATCTCGCAACCTAACACAAACACACACACACACACACACACACACACAAATACTATTTATTGCCATTTCTCTCAGAGAAGTTATTTCCTAGACAGGGACAACAGACTTTCCCTGGAAATGATGCCCTGAAAATGCCTTGCAGGAAAAAGACGCTGCATGCCCGTTTCCTCCTGGCAAACTAGCTAGTGCTTCTTTGAGAAGGCCCAAAGGTGTAATATAAGCCTTTGGTGGGAAATTGGTCTGTTTTATTTAAAATAATTATTTTTATTTATTATTATTATATTTAATTCACAGAGGTGGGAGAGATGAGAAAACAAGCTGCCAGGTCTGGGACTCAAACCATGGTTGGTCATGTGGGAGTCCAGTGCCCTAACCACCATGCCACCTGCTGGCCCAATTGATCTGCTTATAAATCTGGCTGCCTTGCTCCAAACTTAATCAAAAGACAACTAAAAATAATGAAGAGAATGTTCCAAAGGGCTTAGACTACGAAGCACATCTGAAGCTCTCGGCATAAGGTCGAGGCCTCTCAGATCTGAATCCTCATTGCTATCACGTCCCATGGGACTCAGAACATGCAGTTAGTACTTCATGTTAGATGCAAGAGCAAAGGCTTCCAGGTCTACGGGGCTGTACTCTTTTTCTTTTTTTGAAGAGGTTTTTGCTATAGGGCACGTACACTCGCCAGAAAGACAGAGAGAGACAAAGAGACAGAAACCCAAAACTAAGGCCCCCACGCGAGGCTTCCTTACCTGGCATCATCTTGGCCAGGGTGAAGAGCGTTGAGTCGTTGGCCACAAAGCACGAGGAAAACAAGAGGGCTGCGTCTTTCCCGTGGAGGTCGGCCAGCTCCTGCTCCAGGTCCACATGGAATTTACTAGTTCCAGAAATATTTCTAGTGCCACCAGCCCCCGCACCATGTTGTTTCAAAGTGTCCCTAAAAAAAAAAAGAAAAGAAAAGAAAAGAAAAGAAAAGAAAAGAAAAGAAAAGAAACGTCATGGTTCTAAACACTCCACGAACTCTCCTCTTCAGGACATAGCAGACTGAAATGTATGTTGATTGACCAACTTTTCTCACTGTGACACTCAGGGCCACAAATGTCAGCTGACTTCATCTGCAGAAGAGGTGGCAGAGGTGTCAACACTATGGTGATAGCTCCTCTAGGGATCGTTAAGAACAAATAGTCACTGGGAACCAGTAGTTAGTGTAATGGCTATGTCGCTGGACTCCCATGTAGTTGACCGCGGTTCGCGTCCTGGGCCCGGTGGCTTCAAACTCACGCTGGGCGCGTGTGCATGCATGACCAAGATCCCGAGAGGAGAACCAAGGAGAAGGGACTGCGGCATGGCCATCCCCCCTAGGGGGTGATTTCTCGCTTTCTGTCTCTCTGTCTCTCTCTGTCTGTCTGGAGAGCGCACGCGCCCTATAGCAAAAACCTCTCCAAAAAAAAAAAGGAAACAACAAATAGTCACTTAACAGTCAGCGGGGTTACTTCACTAAGGGTTCTTTCCTCCAAGAAAAAGGAAACTCTAGAGGGACATCTGGGATGGTAGTTGCAAAACCCTCAGCCAACCAGTCGGAAAATGTTAGGATATACACCGATCAGTAACCTTGCATGGGACCTTTGGGGAGCTTCTTGGAGTTTGGCAAGTTACCCTCTCAAGCATTCCCTAGAAACGGTGGTCCTCCTAAAAGATATGAACAATGGGATCTACCATCCTTTTGTGTGTGTGTGTGTTTTTTCTTTGGATAGGGTCTTGCTATGTCATAACCCCCCTGCCTCAGTCTCCTAAGTCACTAGGACTACAGGCACACACCATCACACCCAAGTTTACTTGTTTTTAGGGTAGGTCAGGAATTAAACTCGGGCCTCCCATGTGGCTTCAGCCTGCCTAAGAGTAGAGTACCCAGGACACGAAGAACGTGGTTTTTTAAGTTTAATTTATTTATATATTCATCTATTTACTTATTTTGACCAGGAGGAGACAGGGAGGGGGAGGGAGAGAGAAAGAGAGAAAGTGAAAGGTCCTATATTCGAACCATGTGGGAGTCCAGTGCCTTAACCACCACGCCACCTACTGGCCCCTCGCGTGTCATTTTGAAGCAGCTTTTCTGCAGTGCTGCCAGACTTGTATTTATCTGCCTGCAGCCATAACCAAGGGTCTTTGTGAAGACCACCTAGTGTCAAAGGCACACTCCCTTGTGCAGTAGCAGGAGGGGAACTGACACGCACAGTCAACGGGCCCATAGCTTGAGCCCTCACATGCTAAGGGGCTCTACCAGCTACCTGCACATCGGAGCTTCTTTAGAAAGTAACCGTAATCTGTAAATACTGTTGAAGGTTAAGAATAGCATTTTTCTGGGCACACTTTTGGCCACTGAATATTCTCCCCATAGAAGACCCAACCCCCATAAGTCATCAATGTCTTGCCAAATAAGGCCAGCAGTGTTTCAAAACTGGGGGTTACTTACATAACTGCCCCACACACCCGGGGGTGGCGACTCATTCCTAGGTAGTCGTTACTGCACCAGACCGACACCTGCTTTTTGGTGATGAGGGAGTCCGAGTAGTCATCTGCCATGGGGAAGACGTGTGCCCTCCGATTCACGGTTTTGAAAACTCGGTAGGTGTGGTCATTTTTTTTCTCATCGATTTTCTTCTCAAAGAAACGATCATACTGAAAAGTGGAGACAGCTAAAAAACAAACAAAAGACAGTACAGTCTGATGGTTACGAAGTACACCTGGCTTTCGGTCAAAGACGCACCTGAGGTCAGATCCCAACTTAGCCGCATAGTAGCAGGGCGATTCTGGGTGAGCTATTTGACGCCCCCCTCTTGTGAGCGGTCAAGTGTGTGGTGCAGTGCCCCACCGGTGCAGGTGTCATGGAGGGAGAGGCAGGCCACCACCAGCAGCTATCGTCACTGTGATCGAGAGCTCCTAGTCACTCCATCAAGGGACATGGCTTTCATCCTCGACTCACCACGCGACTTTCAGTTACAACCTCTCTGTTACCAGGCTCGCAACACTGACACTTACATTTTGGCAAGTTATCTTGAAGCAGATGGGACACTCTTTCTGGCTTTTGCTTTCGCACGATATCCTGGAAGTTCTTCAGCAATCTGCTTGGATCCCCTCCATCGGTCTTCATGGTCACACTGGAGTTCATGGAAGTTTGGGCAGCCTCTGCAACAAAGGTGACAGAAGGAAGATGGAACTGACCTTCTAATCCAAAATCACAGTATCTTCCAGAAAGGTTATCGAAAATGATTCACTGCCTAGCCCCCCAAAAAAAGCCAATTATAACCAAGGTCAGTGGTAATTGACTATATGAAGCCTCTTCTGTTATTATAATGACTTTTGTTTTCAGTGCTACTGGCTAACTTTCCCATCTTTTTTTTTTTTTTTTTTTTTTAATGTTGCCAGATGGGACCAGCAGATGGCATAATGGTTATGTCACTGGACTCCCAAGTAGTTGACCATGGTTCAAGTCCCAGATCCGGCAGCTTAAAACTTATGCTAGGTGTGTCTGCATGTGTACCCATGATCCCAAGAGGAGAATGGAGCAAGGATTGCAGAATGGCTATTCCCCCGGGGGAGATTTCTTGCTTTCTGTCTCTCTCTGCCCAGCAAGAGGGCAAACACCCTATAGCAAAAATCTCTTCAAAAAAAGAAAAATGTTGCCAGAGGGTACTTGCACTCATCAGAAAGAGACAGAGAAGGAGAAAGAAAAAAATCCCTGGGGCTAGCCAGTGGCATGGTGGTTAAAGACGTTGGACTCCCACATGGCTGACCATGGTTCAAGTCTCAGGCCTGGAAGCTTGCTTTCTTTCTCACTTTCTCTCTCTCTCTGGTCAAATCATAACAATAACAACAATAAAGTTAAATAAAGTATTTTAAAAAGAAAAAAAGAAAAAGAAAAAAGCCCCCATGGAGTTCGGTCACGCCACAGTCACTGATTTTGGGATTTTGGGCCTGTGCACGCACACACGAACTGTGTGGCTGGTCATGTGGGATCCAGCTCCCTTAGCCGCCTCCATGGGCTGGCCCTCCCAGCCAGCTTTAAGGGACACTGTGGTCCATAGCTTTCCAGCTGGCTGGCATGTCTTCCCCCATGCCTTCCTACCTCTTGTCTTTGACCCTAATCTCACTTTTCTTCACAGAAAACAATTTTGGCCATATGCATAATTTCTGCTGGTGAAGATTTTGGGGGGCACTGGGTGCTCTGTGGATATAGATTTAAGGTTGCCACCCAAAGACCATCAGTGAGACACATAGCTTGGGAGTCCCAGGACCAGCACTTATTGTAGCAGCACCAGTTTTTTTTTTTTTTTTTTTTTTTTTGGAGAGGTTTTTGCTACAGGGCGCGTGCGCTCGCCAGAAAGACAGAGAGAGACAGAGAGACAGAAATCACCTCCCAGAGGGACGGCCATGCCGCAATCCCTTCTCCTCCATTCTCTCCTCGGGATCTTGGGCATGCATGTACATGCGCCCAGAGTGAGTTTAAGCCACCAGGTCCAGGACTTGAACAGTGGTTGATTACATGGGAGTCCAGCAACATAGCCATTACACCAACTGCTGGTCCCAAAGCATCACTATTTTCTACTTTTTATTCTATGTGTTATGGTTTAGATCATGGTTTGTCTCCTAAAGTTTCACGTTTTAGGATTTGATTTTAGTGGGCAGTGACTGGCTATCCCCCAGAAATTCATGTGTTGGGGGACCAGCGTATGGCATAGTGGTTACATTTCTGGACTCCCATGTAGCCAACTGTGGTTCAAGTCCCAGATCTGGTGGCTTAAAACTCACGCCAGGCACGTGCGTGTGCGTTCCCAGAATCTCAAGAAGAGAACAGAGGAGGGACTGCGGCATGGCCATCCTCCCTACGGGGTGATTTCTCACTATCTCTCTGTCTCAGGCCAGCACACACGCCCTATAGCAAAAATCTCTCTCTCAAAACAAAAAGAGAAATTCATGTGGTGGGACCTGACTGTACTGAGATATTAAGTGAAAACTTAACTCCTTTATCATGGCCAAGGGTTAGGACCCTGAGTATGATAATGTCATCAGGTGGGGCCTCTGTGATCAAGTTACGGCAGGCATGTGAACAGAATGGCAGAGAGAAAGCCCCGGGGATACAAACCACTCTATGCTAAAAGTTCTACCCTCTACCATTTTGTGGCACCCTTGGATTTTCCAGTCACCAGAATTGTCAGCTGTTAAATCCTATTTCTTTGTAATGCGCCAGCTTTAGGTATTTGTTAGCAATGAAATAATGGACGAAGTTGCTACCAGACGGTGGGAAGGCCCAAAGAGAGGAAGCACAGTTGGTAGTGGCTCAGGACTGCAGTTATTTTCAGCAATTAAATAAGTTACTGTAACAGCCGATCACACCCTCAACACTCACCAGAAAGAAAGTCCCACATTTTGCAACAGCCCTTTGACTGTCTAATTGGGGACCTTCCTTCCTGGTCCTAAAAGAGGAAGGTGTTTACACAAATACCACCCTCATGGACTGTAATGGGCTGGCCCCGTAGCTCGGTGGCTAAGTGCTGTGCACAGGGAGCAAGGTCCCGTATGGCCCACTGTGATTCAAGTACAGCCTCGGTGGCTTAGAAACACACTGGTCATGTGTGTGTGCTCGAAATCCCAACAGGATGGAGAAGTGGAGGGAAAAAAGATGGTGACGTCATCACAGCCCGGTGGGGGGGTCCACAGACTCTCTCTCTCTATGGTAAGCACACCTGCCCTCTACCAATACAGAAAAGGTAAAACAAAACGACCGCCACCCTGATAATAACTCATACACAAATCTGAGGGCCCCAAAGAGCCCAATGACCTCTTCGCTCTCCTGAACAGCTCCTGTTTTCTGTTACCTTTCCTCACGGCGTGCATTTCCTGCACATCCTCCTGAAGCTCGAGACTGGCTCTGCGGAAGACACTGCTGCTCATCTGGCTCATCTGGGCTGCTAGGAATGGGCATTTGCTCGCAGAGCCCTGACTCGTGGCAGGCGAGGGGTGTGTGGCCGGAAGCTCCGGAGTCTGCTGGGATCCATCAGGAGCCTGCTGGACCTCGGCTTTGGCAGTTTTGTCTTCTGAAGGGGGAAATGGAAACAGTGAGGCATGAGATCTGGTGGCACAGTGCACAGGGAAACCACCTGTTTCTTTCTCCTATTGCCTCAAAGGTAAACTCTGTACCGACTCTGCCCCACAGTCCAGATGCAAGCTTATTTTTAATAAGTTCTGTTAATCTGTTTTCTCATTTGCCTCACTGGAAACAATGCTCCTGTGAAGAATTAACTGTCATATTCCAGTAACCTTTCAACCCAATAGCATTTCTCCTTATAAGCCCCCAAAAGTACCATTTTCTACCAGTTTTACACAACTCAGACTCCTTGAATTGGATTATTTCTGGTAAATTCAATCCCAAGTACACTCTATTATTTTACGAGATGGCATTCTAAGGTAATTAAGAATCCATACTTTTTTCTAATATTTTGTAAACAGATTCTTGATCAAGAAGCCTATTGTTGCTTAATACAAAACTACTGGTTTTCTTCAAAGTAAAAGAAGTTGGCCTAAAATTTTTTTTTTTTTAAATTATTTTTATTCATCTTTATTACTTTATTTTTTTTGAAATTGACCAGAGAGAAACAGAAAGAAGGAAAGCGAGAAAGCAAGCTGCCAGGTCCGAGACTTGAACCACTGTCAGCCATATGGGAGTCCAGTCGCCTTAACCACCATACCACCTGCCGGCCCCTAAAATTTAGGTCTTCAAATTGCTAATCTAACAGAGTCCAAATTTTTAGTATGCTAAGGGAGAAAACCGCAGGTACTTTCTCACCTAAATTCATCAAAGACGGCAGCTGACTTAACACAGCTGGCTGTAATTATCCTTCCAGTTACAATGACTTCCCTCTCCCCTTGAACAAATGTGTCCACTTTCCTTCTAGAAAAATCTTTCTTCATCATTCTAGAATAATCCTGTAAGTCACAGGCTACCCTTTTCTACAATTTGGGCCAGATGCCTCAATACTGTTTTTTTGTTGGAGAGGTTTTTGCTATAGGGCGCGTGCGCTCACCAGAACGACAGAGACAGACAGAGAGACAGAAAGTGAGAAATCACCCCCCAGAGGAGTGGCCACCCCACAATCCCTACTCCTCCATTTTCCTCTCAGGATCTTGGGCACACACGCACATGCGCCCAGCGTGAGTTTAAGCCACTGGGGTCCAGGACTCGAACTGTGGTCGACTACATGCGAGTCCAGCGACATAGCCATTATGCTAACTGCTGGTCCCTCAATACCATTTTATTAAAATTTTTCTAGAAAGGAAAGCCAAAAAGAGTACTTTGAAGTTAATTTCATTCACTTTAAGTGTCATAAATGTTCATTATAGAAAGTCTAGAAAAAATGCCCTATCACTAAAAACATACTCTTTCCAACATTTCATTAAAAAAGACATTAACGGGAACCAGCAGTTAGCGTAATGGCTATGTCGCTGGATTCCCATGTAGCTGACCGTGGTTCGCGTCCCGGACCCGGTGACTTAAAACTCATGCCGGGCATGTGTGCGTGCGTGCCCAAGATCCCGAGAGGAGAATGGAGGAGAAGGGATTGCGGCGTGACCATCCCCCCTGGGGGGTGATTTCTCGCTTTCTGTCTCTATGTCTCTCTCTGTCTGTCTGGCGAGTGCACGCACCCTATAGCAAAAATCTCTCCAAAAAAAAAAAAAAAAAAAAAAAAGACACTAACTCCCAAAGATAAATCCTACAAAGGATTAAACCCTTTCTACTTAAAAAGAAAGAATTCCTTTCTTATAAGTCCACACCCAGAGAACGTAATTAAGAGAAGTCTATAAAGTAAAATGTTCTCCAGGATTAAGTGCAATCTGAAAAGCCTCACCCTCTCCTGGCAGAGACCAAGCAAAAGGAAATTCAACCTTGGGCTGGGTCCATGGCCTGGTGGTTAAAGCAGGTGGATCTCAAATGGTCAACATGCACCTCAAGTTCTGGACCCAACGGCTTGAGAAACATGCTGGGTACATGTGAATGTGTGCTCAAAAGTCCGACAAAAAAGGGACTACAGTCTGACCGTTCCTCACGGAGAGTGCTTTCTCCCTCTTCTTCTGTCTCTCTGGAGAGTTCACATACTCTCTGGCAAAAATTAAAAAAGAAAAAAAGTGCATACAAAATAAAGCTGTATGTTAAAAAGTCACTAACAATACATTATTCCATTTATATGTGATAACTAGGAGCGTCAGATACAGACAGACAGAAAGTAGAATGGTAGGTGTCAAGGGCAGAGGGGAGAGAGGAATGGGGGTTATTATCACTTAAAGGGCACAGAGTTTCAATTTAGGAAGATGTAAAAAGTTCTGAGGACTGGGACCAGCAATTGGCATAATAGCTATGTTGCAGGACTCCCACATAGTCGACCGTGGTTCGAGTCCTGGACCCGGTGGCTTAAAGTCACGCCAGGTGTGTGTACATGCGTGCCATCCCAAGAGGAGAATGGAGGAGAGGGGATTGTGGCATAGCCATGCTCCCTGGTGATTTCTCACTTTCTGTCTGTCTTTCTGGAGAAAGCATGTGCCCTATCGCAAAAACCTTAACCCCCCCCCCCCAAAAAAAAAGTTCTGAGGCTGGACGGTGGGGGTTGTGCAACAGCATGAATGTACTTAACGCTGCTGAACTGTACACTTGAAAATGGTTACAATGGTAAATCTTATGTGCATTTTACTACAATAAAAACAAAATTAGGGACACAAGAGATTTAGGCAACTGGATCCCACATGGCTGACTACACAGTTCCAGACTAAGCAGCTTGAAAGACATGGGGGTCGGGGGGGGGGGGGGGACCAGCAGATAAAGTATTGGTTATGTTGTTGGATTCCCATGTAGTTGACCACGGTTTGAGTCCCGGACCTGGTGGCTTCAAACTCACACCAGGCACGTGTATGTGCGTGCCCAAAGTTCTAAGAGAAGAATGGGGGAGAAAGGATTGTGGTGTGGCCATACCCCCCCCCGGGGGGGGGGGGGTGATTTCTCGCTTTCTGTCTCTTTCTCTCTGTCTTTCCAGTGAGCACATGCACCCTATAGTGAAAATCTCTCTAAAAAAAAAAAAAAAAAAAGGGACCAGCAGTTAGTGTAATGGCTATATGGCTGGACTCCCACGTAGTTGACCGTGGTTTGCATCCCGGACCCGGTGGCTTAAACTCACGCTGGGCGCATGCGTGCATGCCCAAGATCCCGAGAGGAAAATGGAGGAGAAGGGATTGCGGCGTGGCCATCCCCCCTGGGGGGTGATTTTTCGCTTTCTGTCTCTCTGTCTCTCTGTCTGGAGAGCGCACGCACCCTGTAGCGAAAACCTCTCCAAAAAAAAAAAAAAAGAAAAGAAAAACACACCGTGTGCATGTGTGCCCAAAATCCCGGGGAAAAAAATGGAGGAGAAGGGACTGTGACATGGACACATGGGTTGATTTTTCACTTTCCTTTTCTGCCTCTTTTTGGCAAGCACATGTATCCTATGGGAAACAAATAAAAAATGTATTTAAAAAAAAATTTTTTTTAAATCACTATTTTAAAAGCCAAAGGGTAAAGACGTAAAGAGAGAAAGGTCAGAATAAAACGAATCAATCTAATACTTATGTGAATGAGCCACCGAGGAAACGTCAAAATGCCAACAGACACTGATGTGCAACCCAGAAATTCGTAACGTGGAGCAATGGCCACCGTGCCATTAACAACGAGAAAACCAAAAGAGCCCACCTCACGGAATTAGGGGTGAATGGACAGGAGACGGCCATGGACAGAGCCGAGCCCCCCACAGAGTAACCCCTCAGATAGTGTGACCCTCTCCACCACTGGGACTGGAACTACACAAATCCCCCCACCGAGCTTTCACTGCCAAGGACACTCACTCTCATTGGCTGGAGGGGTCTCCTTGACCTGCTGACAGTGTACTGTTGAAGTGGACAGGGCCCGGGGGGCTGGCTTGGCCCCAACCTCCATCATCTTGGGGCAGTTTTGGGCATAGAACAACAGAGATTTGCCTGCCTTCTGCAGAAAGGCCTGGGGCACTCGGGATAAGAATGGGCAGCGGCGAACCACAGTCTCCATGTCCGGGAAGCTCACTGGCTCCTGTAGAAAGATTGATGATGAGTGACATCAACACTTGTTAATAAACAGCAAATGCCACTGCAAGGTCACTGGGTTCGGGCGTCACCAGCAGCTTATACTAAAAGGTACTTTCAGGGTATCCTGAAAGACTAACATGTCTCACTCAAACGAGTCTAAGGACAACCCTGGTAGGACTCGACCAAGAAGGCTCTCCAGGCCACCACCTTAATTCCCCAGCGCTACACAAAAACCACCTGTGAGGTGACTTCACTGAATGAAGTAAGTTCTGAAAACCAAGGAGTGGAAGGATGAGGGACAAGTCAGGAACAGGTCTGGGAGGCCACCGGCTCCTTGCAGGAGATAAGACACTTCGCACACACCCGGGAGGAGACGAGAGGCCAAGGAAGAAGCTACTGTCATCCATGCAGGCAGGCATGACTCTTGGGGTTCCTGACCTTCTGGTTCCTACACTCCCAAATCCTTGACCTGAGTCCCAAAGGCAAGGATTTCCCCCAGGGACATGTCCAGTCCTAGGAGCATAAAGGGCAGGGTGTGTGGGCAAGTGTCTCAGGGTTAACTGAGGGCCAGGCAAGGGCCATAAAATCGAGAGTTGGGTCTGGAAGAGAGAGATGGTCCTCAGGCCGTGGGGGGTCAGAGGTTACCCGGGGTCAAGTGCATGAAAACAACTAGAGAGTGTGAGAAAGGGATTCTAAAGTTGCGGCCTCGGCGGGGGGTTGAGGGAAGGGGATCGCTGACCCCAAGGGGCGGGTGACTGTGACGGTGGGGGATGGGGTCTCAAGGGCGGAGATGCGGGGCCCGGGTTAGCAGGACGCGCGGGGGGCTACCCCGGCCGACGCCTCACCCACAGCGCGGGCTCTCACCTGCGCGGAGGATCGTGCGGAGTTGGAGTTGGAGTTGGAGGCGGAGGCGACGGGGACGGCGACAGCAGGCAAGAGGGCCAAGAAGTCCAGACGAACAGTTGCCCTTGTCTGCGAGCAGCCTCAGGCCGCGACCGCCGGCGCCCTAATATACAGCGGGAATGACCGCTGCGCATGCGCTGTGGGCGCGGCCCTCGCCAGCGCAGGCGCGTTTCGCTCCGGGAGCCGGGAGGGCGGCGCCGCGAGGCCCACCCACGTAAGATCGGAGGGTGCGGGCGGGACCCGCGGGATGGACGGGTGGGGGGCGGGTCTTCTCCGGACCTCGCCCTGCGCCGCGTTGCCGTCTTCCCACTATCACCCCTTTGCTTTAGAACCCCTCGCCCCCGTCGTGGGAAATTAAAGGGCGAGATCGGAGGCGAAGTGCCTGGATGGCCAATTGGGGTGGTTAGAGGGCTGTAAAATATGGGTGTCTTGGGGAAGGAGGGGCTACAAGGCGTTTGGGGCCAGGGGTTTAAGCAGGACCCACCCTACTAGGGGCTTGTTTTCCTGGCTGTGATCAAGGGCTTCCAGGAGGAGGCGCGGTTGAGGCTTGGTCACCCAAAGATAGGGGGACCCCCCCCCCCCCCCACCCCCGGAATGAGAAGGAAAGAGGAGGAGGAAACAAAATGGAAGCAGACCCAACTGTAGCACTCTGGGTCCGTAGAGGGGACAGAGGACCAGGGCTGGATGAAAGCCATCCCCTCTACAGCTCTGAGCGTCCTGCGGGGAGATGAAAGTACACGTTTGACTCATGGTTCCGTCCTACACTTGTCAGCTCTTATTTTTGTTTTCCATTGATAGTTGTCCAAAGTCCCTTGCTGGCTACCCTGGGCACCAGCTGAGTGGCTTGGGACTCCATCCCAGAGTTCAGAATTGAACCATGCCTCCTCTTGATTCTCCCTAAGACCACACCTAAAGGGTAGGGCTTGGCAAACCCCTCTCAGGAATGCCAGCCTGGCCTCCTTGCTCCACACCTTTCCCAGTTCAGCCTGGGCCAGTCTGGGCTGGGCCTGTGCCAGGCTGAGAGCTGCTCTCCTCTGCTCTTGGAGAAAGGGCCACTCAAGCTGCTCCTTCTCTCTCTGGGCAATGGGATCACAACCCTGTTCTATCTGCCCAGTAATCAAAGGGAGAGCAGAAAGAACTGGATGTGGGTTCTGATCTTGGCCCTGAGTCTTACTTGGCCATGGCTTTGGGCGAACCACAGCCTCTCTGAGGCTCAGTCTTCTCATTTGTAGAATTCTGCCAGCCCTGCCACTTGTGGTTGCCAGGAGGGTTAGGTGAAATCATTTATTGTTTAAACCAACAAGTCTCCAGCCCTCTGGGAGTTTCCTGTTTAATAGAAATGTTGGGAAACAACGCATATTCACATGGAAAGTGAAATAGGATGTTGTAAGAATTCCAGATGAGGAGGAGGCTATTACTCCAGCAGGCACGGAAGGAGGGGGATTCCCAGCCACCAGGAAGGCTTCCAGGAGAGAAGTGAGTGCTCACTGGAAGGGTGGCTCTATATAGCACCGAGACAGCGCTGGGTGAAGCCTTGACCGAAAGGCCCAGGCCTGCGGGGGTGTGGGGTGGGGGTCAGCAGAAGTCAGCCTGAATAGCTGGACTGCAGAGTGACACCCAGGAAGTCTGACCAGCGAGACCTTGAGTGAGCCACAGAGCTTTGCAGTGTCAGGGCCCAGAGAGCCATGACCAGGTACCCAGCACTGCACAGAGACGAGTCACATGGGCCCAAGACTACTGACTATCATGAAGTTTGTTCTGTTTTGTTTTTGAGAGATTTTTGCTATCAGGTGTGTGCACTCACCAGAGTGACAGAAAGTGAGAAATTACTCCCCTGGGGGGGTGGCCATGCCACAGTCCATTCTCTTTTTGGGATTTGGGGCATGCACGTGCACACACACACACACACACACACGCAGTGTGAGTTTCAAGTTGCCAGGTCCAGGACTCAAACCACAGTTGGCTACATGGGAATTCAGTGCCTTCACCGCCATGTCACCTGCTGGCCCCCTACCATGAAGTTTTAAACTTATACAATGTTGTCAGTAGATCAACCTAATGGAAACCGGAAGAGCAACAGTCACTCTGAAATGTCAGAAAATAGTTCACGTTCCAAAAATCTGTTCTCGCACTGACCAAAAAGTGTGCTGTGTAAAAATACAATGCCTCTTGTCACCAGCAGCCATGACCACTTTAGAATGATCCAGTTCACTGCACGTTGAAGCCCAGTTTCTGGTCCAGTGCTGTTTCAGTTGCTTTGCTTTCTCTGGGAGACCACAGATAATAGGACATAAACATTAAAGTCTAACTTCCACTTGCCTATCACGTTATCAGCAGGACTCTAGATACGGAGAGCAGCGAACAATCATGGGAACTTAATGAATAACTTCATAAATACTAAAATATAATAACAAGTATAAAGGCTTCCCCTCTACTTGTGAGTTTTGAAATTGTTCTGTTTATTTCCAGGGATACCATTTAATTTGATTGTATGATTTCACTGTACCCAGTTTATTCTTTCTCAAATTTCAGTTCCATATTGTTCTTTGTTATTGCCAGAATGGGTAAATCACTTTTTTTTTTTAAAGAGTGAGAGAAAGAAAGGGAAAATGATAAAGCAAGCCCTCAGGTCTGGGGCTCAAACCACGGTCGACCATGTGGGAGGCCAATACTCTTATCTACCACGCCACCTGCCGGTCCCTAATTTTAAATAGAACTGTATCTTCCCCCTCTTATAAGAAGGAGGTGCTGCGCAAGAGCATTGCAATATTCTTCATAGTAAACTTGTGAACAAAATGCATATTCCTGGACCGTGCTCTTTTAATTCTGACCCAGAAATCTGCTTTTTAAGGTTTTCGCCATAAGGTGTGTGTGCTCACCAGAGACAGGAAAAGTGCAAAATCACACCCCCCCCCCCCCCCCCAGGGGGGAATGGCCACACCATAATCCCTCTCCTCCATTCTCCTCCTAAGATTTTGGGCATGGACGCACATGTGTTCAGCCTGAGTTTCAATCCACCAGGTCCAGGAGTCATACTATGGTCCGCCATGTGGGAATCCAGTGTCTTAAATGCCACCTGCTGGCCCTGGAAGCTGCCTTTTAACCAGACCACCCTCCTGATGATGTAAGAGTTGGGTACCGTGGGGTCACCTTTTGGGATCTGCTGCCTGAGTTTTTCAGGATCTGCCATGAGTGCTAATCCTGCCTCTGCCACCTGACTCAGCCAAACCTCAGCGTTTGCTGTTGCTTTGGTTTTCATTTACTAGGAGGTCTGCGCACTTGCCAGAGAGAGGCAGGAGAGGGAGAGGAGGAAAGCATCCCTTCGACGGGGTGTGGTCACGCCGCAATCCCCTCTCCACCACCTCTATGCCGTTGGGGATACTGGGCATGCACACACACCCGGTGTCCACCACCTCTATGCCACTGGGGACATTGGGCACGCACTCACACCCGGTGTCCACCACCTCTATGCCACTGGGGACATTGGGCATGCACACACACCCGGTGTCCACCACCTCTATGCCACTGGGGACATTGGGCACGCACACACACCCTGGTGTCCACCACCTCTATGCCACTGGGGACATTGGGCACACACACACACCCGGTGTCCACCACCTCTATGCCACTGGGGACATTGGGCACGCACACACACCCGGTGTCCACCACCTCTATGCCACTGGGGACATTGGGCACGCACACACACCCGGTGTCCACCACCTCTATGCCACTGGGGACACTGGGCACGCACACACACCCGGTGTCCACCACCTCTATGCCACTGGGGACATTGGGCACGCACACACACACGGTGTCCACCACCTTTATGCCACTGGGGACATTGGGCACGCACACACACCCGGTGTCCACCACCTCTATGCCATTGGGGATACTGGGCATGCACACACACCCGGTGTCCACCACCTCTATGCCACTGGGGACATTGGGCACGCACACACACCCGGTGCCCACCACCTCTATGCCACTGGGGACATTGGGCATGCACACACCCGGTGTGCCCTTCCATCTGCCAGCCCCTCAGTCAGCTATTTGGGGTCCAGCTCCAGGCCAGATTCTGTATCTGTCAAATGGGAGTTACCCCACATGCCTTGGGGGTGAGTCCAGGGGACCCTGTTCTGGCCCACTTGTGACCTCTCTCCTGGGCACTTCTTCCCTTCTTCCCTCTCCCTCCTTCTTTCTTCTCCCCACCTCCTTCCTTTCCTTCCCTCCCCTCTCTTTTCCTTTCCTCCTTCTTTCCCCTCTCCTTTCCCTTCTTTCCCCCCTCAGAGCTGCAGTATAAACTCGTCTTATCGCCTGGCCTGGCCCAAACTGCTGGCGTTCAGGCTCGGTCAGGCCCCATAATGGAGATGACGCTGGGGCTTCCTCTCCCTCCCACCCGGTCTGCAGTCTGCGTCAGGTCTGCGTCACTGACCCAGTCACGGTCATGGTCGGTCGGGGGCTGCTGCACACAACACCTGCCAGCGGTCAAGGCAGAAGGAAAATGTCAACCCTGGCCCCAGATTCCCCCTTCCCACTCTGGGCCTCAGGAGCTGCTTTTAGCAGTGCCCTTTTGTGAGGGTCAAATCACTCAACCTGAGTAAGCTCACTGCTTCCTCTGAGCCTCGGTTTCTGTAGCTGTCAGCCGGGCAAGAAGTCCTGCCAGCCTCCCCTTGGGGAGAGGAGGGTGGAAGTGGGACAGCACTGAGGGTGGGCAGAACCTCCAGCCTGTGCTGCTGTGCTCAGAGTGGCCTTGGGTAGGGCTGTTCTTGCAAGGTGTAGGTGGGGGGCAGCCTTGCAGAGCTGCTAGTGGTTCTGGAAACAGCCCAGTTGTGCCGTGGAGGGTTGGCCGTGTGAGCTCCAGGAGCCATCATGTGAGATGGGATTTTGGGGTTGGAAGGTTCTGCGACTTTTAGTACCTGCCTTTGAAACCCGTCAGGCGCACCTGGGACAGCCCTGGAGTAGTAACCCAGGCCTGAGGCTAGGTTTGTGGATCCAGCTGCAGAGAAAAGGTGGGCTCTGATTGGTAAGAGGAGAGAGAGGGGAAAAGCCATTAAGTCTTGGGCCCAGCAGATGGTGTAATGGTTACGTCGCTAAACTTTCATGTAGTCAACTGCAGTTTGAGTCCCAGTCCCGGTGGCTTCAAGCTCACACCAGGCTTATGTGTGTGTGTGCCCAAAATCCCCAGAGGAGAATGGAGGAGAAGGGATTATGGCGTGGTCATCCCCTCTGGTGGGGTGATTTCTCACTTTCTGTCTCTCTGGCACATGCATGCACCCTATAGTAAAAATCTCTCTTAAAAAAAAAAAAAAGAGTTTTAAGAGGCAGGTCTGGGTGGGATTCCCTGGGAATAACAGCCCCATCCTACAGAGAAGAAAATGCCCAGGGTCCCAGACAAGTTCTGTCTGGCCCACATGGTGCTTGTTTTTAAGAAATGAATTAGTCATCAACATTTAGCCATCAGGAGATCCCTTAGGATAACTCAGATTTCCAACACCAGGTGCTGTGGCACATGCTGAAGACAGTTTTCTGCAGCTGGGACCACATGGGAGTCTTGGTACAATTCCTGGTTGAACCTAAAGGCCAGCTGGGCTGGCCTGTCACCCTAATGACTCAGGAGGCTAAGGTGGGAGGATTGCGACACAAGAAGACCCTATCTTCAAAACCAAACCAAACAGCTCAGCCTTCCAGATTATCTGGAAGAATCAGCTGACCTGAAGGCCCGGGGCCAGCCAATCCTGAGGACTAGTGATGTCTGATGCCACCTCTCTGGCCTTGCAGGCATCAGTGTGTGTCCCTAGCCCTAAGCCATTTCAGAGTCAGGAGACTAAGAGGTGAAGAGGGGTCGTGACTTTCTCAAGGTCACAGGGCCGGTGGTGTTCAGGCCCCTGTGGGCCCCAGGTGCCTTGTTTAGGCTCACACTCTGAGCTCCCAGCCTCAGTGCTTTCTGCGATGGTTAAATGCTATGTGTCGGCTGGCCCTAGTGCCGCAGTTAGGTGCTGTGCAGAGGAAGCTGAATCCACACGGCCAACCACGGTTCAAGTCTTGGCCCTGTCGGCTTAAGACACACACCCGAGAGACACATCGGGGGCACGAGTGTGTGTACCTAGGATCCTTATGGGATGGAGACTCAGAGGGAAAAGGACCAGTGTGTTATAACCAGGCCTTTTTAGGGCGTTCTCTTTCTTTCTCTCTCATTCTCGCATGCATGTGCCCTCTAGAACGAGAAAACAAAACTAAATGTTCTACATCAACCTGCCTTGGCTAATGGTGACCATTCTTTGTCTAAAAACTAGGAAGATGTTTTGTACATGTGATTAATGTCTACAATTAGCTGATTCGAAGTAAAAGATTGTCCTCAATAATGTGGGTGGGCTTCCTGCAATTAGCTGAAGGCCGTACAAATACTGAGGTTTCTTAGAAAAGAAGGAATTCTGCTATCAGCTATTATATAGAAGGCCTATATGTGAGCCAGTTCCTTAAAATCTATCGATCCATCCTCCTCCTGCATTAATTCAGCTTCTCTGGAGGACCCTGTTAACTTTTTTTCTTTTTTCTTAAAGAAATATTTATTAAATTTTACTCACTATTTTTTTTTTTTTTTTGAGAGGTTTTTGCTATAGGGCGCGTGCGCTCGCCAGACAGACAGAGAGAGACAGAGAGATAGAAAGCGAGAAATCACCCCCCAGGGGGGATGGCCACGCCGCAATCCCTTCTCCTCCATTCTCCTCCTGGGATCTTGGGCACGCACGCACACGTGCCCGGCGTGAGTTTAAGCCACCGGGTCCGGGACTCAAACCGCGGTCGACTACGTGGGAGTCCAGCGACATAGCCATTACGCTAACTGCTGGTCCCTTACTCACTATTTTTAAATATGACCAAAGAGAGAGAGAGAAAGCCATCAGGTCCGGGACTCAAACTATGGTCGGCTATGTGGAAGTCCCATGTCTCAACCACCATACCACTTGCAGCCCCCCCCTTTTTTTTGCTTTTTAAAATATTTGTTAGGGGATGGTAGGTGATGTGGTGGTTAAGGTGTTGGACTCTCACATGGTTAACCGTGGTTTGAGCCCTGGACCTGACAGTTTGATCTCTTACTTTTCTCCCCCCCCCCCCCGTCCAAATTAAAAACTAATAATAATAAATTTTAAAAATGAATAATTATTTAAAGAAAATTTGCTAGAGGGTGCATGCGCTTGCTGGAGAGACAGAGAGAAAGCATTCCCCATGAGGGATGGTCACGCTACAATCATCCCTTCTCCATTTTCCTTTCCAGGGTTTTGGTCACACACACACACACAGACCCCCAGTGTGAGTTTCAAGCTGCCAGTCCCAGACTGGAACCATGCAGTTGGCCATGTGAGATCCAGTTGCCTTAAGCACCACGCCACTGGCTGGCAATTGTTTTTTCCAATTGCCAGAGGGCATGTACACTTGCCAGAGAGAGACAGAGGGAGAAAGCACCACCCAGTGGAATATAGTTACTCCCCTTCTCCATTTCTCCATCTGTCAGGATTGGGGGCACACATGCACACATGCCTGGCATGATTTCCTAACAGTCAGGACTGGGATTTGAACCCTACTCAGCTATGTGGGATCCAACTCTCCCAAGTACTAGGCTATGGGGCTGGCCCAATAGCTTAATTTTTTTTTTTTTTTAAGAGTTTTCTTCTTTTAAAGTTTATTCTGAGAGAGAGGGAGAGAGACCCCAACAGGGTTTTCATGCCATAATCCACCCTCAGTCTCAGCTGTCAATCTCATTTGCTTGACTTGTGTGCCTGGGGAGGGCCCAGGGCCCAAACCCGGGACCCCTTCCACGTGGGCCCAGCTGCATTCCCACTGCATCGAGGCTTGGTCCCCGTACATACAAGGCTGGTGTGAGAACTCCCTGAACCTCCACCTCTGGTCAAGGCAACAGCCTTGAAGTGGCATGCAGGTGTTGGCTGTGGGCCATGAGTAAGGGATCTGAGGCTTGGAAAAGTGATTCTGAAGTTTCAGAGCTGGAGTCAGGATTTGAGGGAGGCCTGCCCTTCTGGAGCCACACCTCAGTCTCCGTGTCCTTCCTTTGTCAGCCACTTCCTGGCCAAGACTGCTGGTGGCTCCTTCTCTCCAGGGGTTCCCTTTGGGTTTAATTAAATCCTTTAGGCTCTGGCGGGGGTGGTCAAAGTATTGAAGTAACAGGTTCTTGTGCAAGAGTAGCAGGCTTGTGACACACCCACATTCGTTTGCTACAGACCTGTTGTGGTCGATGCCATCTTTGGAGTTGTGAGTTAAATCAGCAAAGGACTGATAGCTAAATCCTGACCCCTCGCCTTCTGGAACCTTCTCTGTGCTGCTCTCCACCTGCTAAGCCCTTTGCAGCAGAAACCTGGAACCGGCAGCACAGGAGCCTGTGGGGCCTGGACGGAGGGGGGGGGGGCGAGAGGGGGGCAGTGGGTGCTGGGACCCCTGGTGGAAAGGGCCACACACATCTCAGCTCTGGCCACTGTCATCTTAAGGACACAGCCTTGTAAGGCCAAGCCTTCTTCCTGTTTTTCAAGAAAATTCTCTCCAGATTTTAATATGGGTGCTTTGAAATCCTCACAGTTTTTTAAGAACAAAAGTGTATTTATTAGGTTGTTGGGAAAGTCACAATGTATTTTTCTATGTCTTTCTATGTAAAAATGCGTCATGACTTTCCTCATGACCCAATATTTGAACAGATAATATTTGCATGTGATAAAAAGGAAGATAGTATGATAGAGTAAATAAAATGATTCCCCTCATCTCGGTCTCTTCCTAGACACACTCATGGCTCCCCAGTCCTCACAGGTCCTTCCAGAATGATCTTATCCATTCAGGATTTATAAGCTGATCACCCACTACTTGCCCAGTACTATACTTACTGAAAATATACCTTGTTTGCTCCTTGTTTTCTCATCTTTTTATAAAAAGAATTACTTAACTTTATTAGTAGTAGTAGTAGTAGTTAATTTCCTGCTCACCAGAGAGAGACAGAGGGAGAGAGGGAAAGTGAGAAGGCACTCCCCAGGGTGATTGGCCATGCCGCAATCCCTTCTCCATTCTGCTCTCGGGATTTGAGGCACGCATGCACATGTGCCCGGCATGTTTCTCAGGCTGCTGGGTCTGGGGCTTGCACCACACCATGGGCCATGTGGGATCCAGGGCCTTAGCCACCATCTGAAAGATTCGTTTTATTTATTTATTTTAAAGAACTGTTTTTATGTAACTTTATTTATTTGTTTGTTTGTTTTTATTTAGAGGGAGAGAAAGAGAGAGAGAGAGAGAGAGAGAGAGAGAAAGCCACCAGTTCTGGTACTCAAACCGCAGTCGGCCATGTGGGAGTCCAGTGCCCTTAACCACCACGCCACCTGCTGACCCTGAGAGATTACTTTTATAAACATCCTTGAGCATATGTTCTCATGGGAGGTGAGGACTTCTGTGGGATATTTAAAAATAAAATCAATAGGTGAAAGTTAACATCTTTTGTTCCGGCTTTTTCCCCCCTCTTCTATTGAATCGTGTGTGTTCTTGTAAGTGGCCTCAGATGGTTGGTGGAGTCGAGGCAGCTTTCAGGAAGTAGGTATGTTTGTTTATTCAGCAAATGCTATTGTGTGCCTCTGGGGAGTCAGACATTCACGGAGTCCTGGGTGGCAGCCTAGTCCCTGTTCTCATGGAGGGAGACAGCCTAGTGGGGGAGACGGGTGTGGTCAGTGTGCGCCCATCCAAACTCGGAACCACACACGGCAAGAGCTCACGGGTGTGTGGGGGTCTGAATGACAAGAACAGGACGGCTCTATTCGCAGGGCTGGACAGGCTGCGCTGAGGAAGGAGGAGACAACCAGGTGATAATGGCGGTGGAGGGGCCAGGCTGGGGACCCGTGCCATGCTCGGGCCACCACGCTCTGGAATCTGGGTGAGCCAACAATATCACCCGTCGGCACCCAGGGCCAAGGAGGTGTTGGAAAAGCCTGACGACGGTTACTGTGATCATGCCTGTGATGTGTGAAGGAAGGCCTGGGAGTAAAGTTGGGGGAGAGGAGGAGCCGACAGCGAGAGTCCTCCAAACCCTCAGCGACGTTACAGGCTGGTACCTGGGGGTTGAGGGGAGCAGCAAAGGCCCTCGGGCCCCACTGAGGGTCCTGAGCTTGTCCCATAGGGTTTGGGGTTGGAGGACAGCTCTGAAGTGGGACTCGAGGCCGGTGGAGGCAGCCTTCGGGCCTCCAGCAGGGTGACTATGCTAGACCCAGCCTGGGGGGCCTGGCGGGGGCACGGCAGCCACAGTGTTTACCCAACCTGGTTGTGACACCAGCTCGCTGCTTCCCCGGCTAACGGCTAACGGCATAACGGCAGCAGCCCACTCAGCCCCTGGGTTCCTCTTTGCTGAGCCATGCTTGCTGAGGACGCTGGGGCTGTGCCCTCGTCACTGACCTGGCGGGTGGGCAGCTCACAGGGGAAGGTGCTCGGCAAGTGTTTGATGAGTGAACGAATGCACGCAGGAATGAATGGAGGGGGAAACACAGGACTAGCTGTGGACCGCATGTGAGCCAGTGTGTGTGGGGAGTCCTCGGGCCCCAGAGATGGGGCAGTTTGTGGGCAGGTTGTGTCAGCAGAGGCGAGTGTGGAAAGCTGGAAGCAGATGGCTGGCCAGCAAATAGCCCAGAGGAGGGTTGGGGAAACCCAGGGGGGTCATTTTCTGGCATCCGGTTGCGTGGGTACCTTCAGGAGCCTGCTCTGGGGAGATTTGCAAGTGCCCACGTCCCATGGCTCTGTCGCCAGCCACCACCCATGTATACACAGGATCACTCGGGTCCTCCCAGGAGTCTGTGCATCCTCCTCAACACCTTGCTATGTGCTACCTGGGGACAGGCCATTTCTGGTCCCAGGCCGGGTCTGCGGTCTATGAGCACGTGGTTGGGAGTCCAGCGAAGCCCCTTGGAGCTGAGTGGGGTGGGAGCCCCAGGCAGAACACAGAGCAGGTGGCAGGTCTTCTTTCCCCTCCTGGTTCTTGTCCCGCTCCCTTCTCTAGCCAACACGTCAAAAGACAACACGGCCAGGCAGCAGACAGGCCCTCACTTTCTACCGGGGTAGCTACGTCTGGCACACAGAAAACTGCTGACCCGTCTGAAGATTCAGGTTTAGAAGTTCTCGGGGCTGTTTCTGCAAGGTCACACTCACTGGTGCATGCACTGGGCGGCTCTCAAATATGAACACAGCCCCAGGTGCCCAGAGTCACAGGCACTCCCTCACACAACCACACGCCCAGCCACCACACAGCTACCAGCAGCCCCAGGGAGCTGCAAAATCACATCGTTACAGGGAGATACACGGGCCAGCCACGGAGTCCCCAGGGTTGTGATGCTGTCACAGAGGCACACACACAGCCATAGGGCACTATCACATACATGGCCTTCCAGAGACACTGCCTGGTGGTTTGACCATGCGCTCAGGAAGAAGGGCCGCTCAGAGCACGGAGGTGGCCGTTGTTCTGGGGAAACCAAGGAAGAAGCCCCGCCCTCTGATTTTGTTTCTGAGCTCCCAGAGAAACTGGGGAGTCCATGGGTGAGAGAGACTATAGCTAAATCCCCCCCCCACACACACACAGACTTAGGGGAAAGGTTAGCTGGATTATAAATCCCCTGGGTTCGATCAGGCTCGCTATGGGGAGATTCATGCATTTTTTTCAAGGGCACCATTTTCCAAGGTCACTCTATGGCAGGAACAGTGTGGAAGCCCAGAGGAAATAAACCAAAATACACCTAAATGCACATTTTCCAGGGTGGCCATATAAGCAGTGGTTTCTCTGCAAAAGGCACGCAGTGGTAAAATTAGGAAACTTCATGCTGTGGGCCAGCGGGTGATGTGAAGGTTAAGGTGGCTGGATCCCACACAGCAACTTCATGGTTCAGGTCTTGGAGCGGGAGAAGAACCAGTGTTTGCATGTGTGCGCAAACTCCTGAGAGGAGAATGGAGGAGAAAGGATCACAGTGTGCCCCGCCACTCTACCCCCAACCGCCTAGCACTCACAACCTAGAGCAAAAACTAAAAACTTAAAACAGTGCATTATGGAAGGCTAGCAGATGGCATAGCAGTTACGTGGCTGGATTCACACATGGCCACCTCAGTTCAAGTCCTAGACCCAGTGGCTTGAAAATCACACCAGGCGCATGTGCTTGCGTGCCCAAGATCCCAGGAGGAGAATGGAGAAGGGATTGCAGCATGGCCTTCCTCGTGGGCGGGGTGGGGGTGATTTCTTGCTTTCTGTCTCTCTGACAAGAGCATGTGCCCTAAGGCAAAAATCTCATAAAGAAAAAGAGGGATGGGAACCAGCAGTTAGCGTAATGGCTATGTCGCTGGACTCCCACGTAGTCGACCGCGGTTCGCGTCCCAGACCCGGTGGCTTAAAACTCACGCCGGGCGCGTGTGCGTACGTGCCCAAGATCCCGAGAGGAGAATGGAGGAAAAGGGATTGCGGCGTGACCATCCCCCCTGGGGGGTGATTTCTCGCTTTCTGTCTCTATGTCTCTCTCTCTCTGTCTGTCTGGCGAGCGCACGCGCCCTATAGCGAAAACCTCTCCAAAAAAAAAAAAAAAAGAAAAAAAAAAAAGAAAAAGAGGGCATTATGTAATTCATCTGGGCCAAAAGCAGGTGAGTAGATATTTGCTTTCCTGTGTTTTTTGGCAGAGCCTTGAGCAAACTTTGGGTGCTGAGAATGTTTAGCAGTATACGTCAGATAGCCAAGAAGAACCCCATTTCCCAACGCGGCTGACCCCAGAACCCGTTCTTCCTAGAGCAGCTGTTAGGCTCAGTGGGTCAGAGTTCCCCAGAAGCACGTGAGCAACACGGCTGGAGCAGCACCAGCAGTTCCTGGCCCAAAAAGAACTATAAAATAAAAGTTATAGGGGGAACCAGCAGTTAGCACAATGGCTATGTCGCTGGACTCCCACGTAGTCGACTGCGGTTCGCGTCCTGGACCCGGTGGCTTAAAACTCACGCCGGGCGCGTGCGCGTGCGTGCCCAAGATCCCGAGAGGAGAATGGAGGAGAAGGGATTGTGGCGTGACCATCCCCCCTGGGGGGTGATTTCTCACTTTCTGTCTCTCTGTCTCTCTCTGTCTGTCTGGCAAGCGCACGCGCCCTATAGCGAAAAACCTCTCCAAAAAAAAAAGGAAAAAAAAATTTATAGGAACCAGCAGTTGGCATAATGGCTACGTCGCTGGACTCCCATGTAGTCAACTGCGGTTCGAGTCCTGAACCCGGTGGCTTAAACTCACGCCGGGCACATGTGTGTGCATGCCCAGGATCCCAAGAGGAGAATGGAGGAGAAAGGATTGCGGCGTGGCCATCCCCCCTGGGGGGTGATTTCTCACTTTCTGACTCTCTGTTTCTCTCTGTCTTTCTGATGAGCACACGTGCCCTATAGCAAAAAACCCTCTCCAAAAAAAAAAAAGTTATTAAAAAAAAAAAAGAAAGGAATTTTGTTAACCTCACAGAGTGAACACCAAATAAGGGTCAATCCCTAGGGCATGTAGTCCGAGCCCTGAGCACAAGACCAGATGGAAGTGATACCAGGCCTCCCAGCCCTGCAAAGGGAAGGGCCTTCGGTGCTAGCAGTAGGGTCACAGTTCACATAAGTTGTTCTGAGGGAGTTTACATTGGACGGAGATAGCAGGGTGTCTCATGGGGATGGGGGCAGGGACGGGATGGGTGAAAGTCTGTTCACAGAAGCTGTCTGAAGCAACCCGTTGGCAGTGATGGCAATCTGTTTAGCAGGATTTGTGATCAGTAAAGGCAGACAGCCATCTGGAAATTTCTCGAGAAAGAATGTCATGCGACAGGGCAGCCAGTCACGTAGGCTACAGGGAGGACACGCAACTGGTTAGAAGACAGCTTAGCCGCCTCGTCACCGTCGGTCCCTAGCCCTTATTTCAGATTTTGTATTGCTTTTTTTTTTTTTTTTTTTTTGGAGAGGTTTTTGCTATAGGGTGTGTGTGCTCAACAGACAGACAGAGAGAGACATAGAGACAGAAAGCGAGAAATCACCCCCCAGGGGGATGGTCACGCCGCAATCCCTTCTCCTCCATTCTCCTCTCGGGATCTTGGGCACGCACGCACACGCGCCCGGCGTGAGTTTTAAGCCACCGGATCCAGGACGCAAACCGCAGTCGACTATGTGGGAGTCCAGCGACATAGCCATTACGCTAACTGCTGGTTCCCAGATTTTGTATTGCTTTAAAGCATGGGGCTCTGTGCTGCTCCCTAGGGTCTCCCATTCGGCAGGGTGCCGAGGGTCTGTGTCTCTACCAGTTCTCAGGTGCTGCAGTTGGGGTCACGCTTGGAAAACCATGGATCTTGGCTCAGAGCAGCCAGAATACATATATTTTTTTAATTGCCGGAGGGTATATATGCTCTCCAGAGAGAGACAGAGAGAGCGATGGCGAGAGTAAGCGTCCCTCATTGGGACATGGCCACGCTGCCATCCCTTCTCTTCCATTTCTCCATCCTCTCGGGATTTGGGGCACACACACGTGTGTGCGCATACACCCACGCATACACACAGCCCTTTGTTTCTCAAGCTGCCAGGGTTCAGACTGTGGTCAGCCATGTGGGGTTCAGCTCCTTTAACCACTGGTCTATGGAGACAGCCTTATTATTAGTAGTATAGGTTTTTGCCATAGGGCCCATGTGCTCGCCAGAGAGAGACAGAGAGAGAGAGAGAGAGTAAGAAATCACCCCTCAGGGGGGATGGCCATGCTGCAATCCCTTCTCCATTCTCCTCTCAGGATTTTGGGCACGCACACAACTCGCCTGGCATGTTTTTCAAATATATATGTATTTTCCAGGCAGAGTTGTGCCGTGTGGGAATCCCGCCCCAGCCTCCCCGCCGGGATTACAGGCATACCCCACCACACCTGGCTCTTTTTCGGAAGGAACCTTACCGTCTTGCCTAGCCCAGCCTTGCATTCCTCAGTCCCCTGAGCCCCAGGATTACAGGTGCTCGCTGCCATGCCGGCCTTCAGGTTGGATCTGGAATTGAGGTGGACCTCCTGTTTGACCTCAGCCGTATAGATAGCATTTTAGCAGCACGCAACACTGTGTCTGGGCCCAGAATCTTTCAAAAGCACATCCAGTTCCTCTTCTGTGTGGCTCCCTGTTACTCAGCATAGAAGCCAAGTCCTCACAGGAACTGGCAAGGCCTACTCACCTCACTGACATCCTCCTGGCCTCCACTTTTCTGTGTTCCTTAAAGGAGGGATCCCCAACCCTTGGGCCTCTGACCCTCCCCACCTCCTCACCAGGTGCGCAAGCTAGGCACGTCGGCGTTTGCAGTCACACGATCGGATTCTCATGGGTGCGCGAACCCTATTGTGTGACGTTTCATCGTGTACTGCAATGTGATGGGTGGAACTGGGGCGCACAGTGGACGTGCTGTGCTTGGGTCATCCTGGGACCGACCCTCCCACACCATCTGTGGAGGGATTGTCTTCCACCAAGGCTGGTTCCTGGTGCCAGGAAAGTTGGGGCTCGATGCCTTAAAGCCACCCCACAGGTCCCCACCTTGGGTATTTCCCCACCTTCTGCCTGTGAGCTTTCTTCTCCAGAACTTGGTGGGCAACCCCTCCCTCCTCATCCCCCATTCCCACTCCCAGCTCCCCAGCCTCTGTCCACACACCCACACTGGGTGCCCTTGTTCACACCTTCCCAGCACCAAGCACAGCCCTCGTGCATGAATGTGTGAGGGGGGACTTGTGAGGGGGTGCTGTTACGGATGGGGCCTGGAGCAGCCCAGAAGCCTCAGGAGGGCTGAGCTAAAGCCTCCCTGGTCAGCCACGCTTGCGCAGCTGGGACCTCCCACAGGAGGACGCAGGGGCGGGCTTTCTGGCCCAGTACCAGGTCTAACGGAACGGGTTCGTGAGGGAGCAGAGAGGGGCGTCTGGCTGGGGCAATGAGGAGTGACCCTGTGGGCTCTGTCACTGGATCATGGGCCTTATCAGTGCCAACTTGTGTCCTATTCTTGGAGTACTCTGTGTCCCTGACGCATCTATCCAGAGGTCACGGTGGTTCGAATGAACTCGGCTCACCCCGCTGCTCACAGTGACCCTGTGATACCCTTCACAGGGTATCCTGTAGAAGAAACCAGAAGCTTTGTGTTGGGCAGGAACTGGGGCCAGTTCTGTCCTCCCCACTCTACTTCTACTGGCCCTGGGGGCACCCCTCACCGTCCCTAGACCCCAGGTCTGAGAGTGACCCCAGTGGGCAGCTGGGGGAAAGAGGTTTAGTTTGGGCCTGTCGGATGAACTGACGTGTAGGAGTTACGGGGAAGGGATTGGGGAGTAGCAGACACCCCTCCTCTGTCGCCTTGGAGTGGCTGCCCATATCATCTCTGAGGTCTCTGGGACCTGGCTGATTCTGTGACTGATCCCAAACTCCCTGCCACATGGCTGTCCTTGCTCCACCCCCATCACGCCAAGGCTGTGGGTTTTGAGTGGCCTTGAGTCTATACATGATGTCAGCAATGGCCTTGCTCGCGAGTCCCAAGGAGTTTTCTCATGAGCAGAAAGCAGACTGACGTTGGCGGCCTTCCGCCCAGGAAGTTGGCACTGATCTTGTATGCTAATATGGCTCTGCAGGGCAGGTAGGCTGCAGACTGAGGTCCTTGGGTCACCTGTCTCAGCCCTCCTGGGTGTGACTCCATGAGTGGGGCTTTGTTTCCTGTGCATATGTATTGCTCAGCACACACATGCACACACATGTGAACATGTGTGGTACATGCAGGAAAAGCCCTCCAGCCTCAGCACCCTCAACCTCCACCTGCCTGCCCTGCCTTCTGTGAGCTACCATTTATACTCTGCTCCAAGCCTGTCATCGAATCCTTTCAGCAAGCCTGGCCCCTGGGGTTGTGTTTCCAGGACCAGCGATGGCATAGTGGTTATGTCACTGGACTCCCACACAGCTGACCAAGGTTCAAGTCTCAGACCCAGTAGCTTAAATTTCATGCTGGGTGCATGCGTGTGCATGCCCAAGATCCTGGGAGGAGACTTGGAGGAAAAGGGACTGCGGTGTGGCCATCCTCACTGGTGGGTAACTTCTCACTTTCCCTCTCACTGTTTCTGTCTCTTCTCAGTCTAGCACATACACCCTAAGGCAAAAACCTCTTTTTAAAAAAAAGATATTGGGACCAGCTGGACTCCCATGTAGTCGCCGCTGTTCGAGTCCCAGACCCAGTGATTTAAACTCATGCCACGCACGTGTGCATGTGTGCCCAAGATCCTGAGAGGAGAATGAAGGAGAAGGGATTGCGGCGTGGCCAGCCCCACTGGGGGGTGATTTCTTGCTTTCTCTCTCTCTCTCTCTCTGTCTTTCTGGTGAGCACACACTCCCTATAGCAAAAAACTCTCAAAAAAAAGAAAGAAAAAAGTTCTAGTCCTGACCCCAGCAGCCATGAATATGACTTTATTTGTAAATAGGGACTTTGCAGATACAATCAAATTAAAATGAGTTCATAGTATATTAGGATGGGCCCAAAACCCATGTCCAATGTCCCTCTAAGAAAAGAGACATTTGAGTTTCATGTTTGCAGGTCTTCTGTGCATATGCATGTCATCAAATGTTTTATTTTCCTTTTTTTTCTTTTAAAGGAAAATTTGGGACCAGCCAGTGGCATGGTGGTTAAGGCAGCTGGATCCCACATGGCCAACTGTGCAGTTCAAGTCCTAGACCTGGCAGCTTGAAAAACATACCAGGAGCCTATGCGTGCATGCCCCAAATCCCAAAAGAATAGAAGGGATTGCAGTGTGACCAGTCTTCATGGGAATGCTTTCTCATTTTCTCTCACTCCAGCAAGCATATGCACCCTTTGGCAAAATTAAAACAAAACAAAACAAAACACCTCCCCCAAGAATCTCTTTCCAGTACTCTGGCTTCCAGTCTTCCCCACAACAGCTTGGCTTCCAGCCCTGCTCACAGACGATCCTTCCACACTTGAGGATCCACAGAGCAGGTCCTCTTAGGGGAGCACTGACTGTACCCCTTTCGGCACACCCAGTTTCCAGTACTCCCCACCCTCTACAGGGTGCAGGCCAAGCTCTCCTGCGCGGCTTTCGAGACCTTCCCTGGCTGCTGTCCTGTAGGCAGCTGGGTCTACATGGAGGAGGCCTGGGTTCTTCGTCCCAGTGCCTTTTCCACAGTAGGGCCTTCCTCACCTCTCTGCCCTCACTACCCTTTGACCTTTGACCTCCACTCTGGCTGCAGGGCAGGTGCTGCCGTTGCCTAAAATGGGCACCGATCTATTTGGCGAAACCTGGTGCTGGCCTGGCATGACTGCAGATCCTGAACCAGCCTGGTGGGGTTGTGGGAGTGCAAGGCCAGGCTTGATGTGCTGACCTTGGCTTAGACCAGCAGAAGGTTTCATAAGGAGAGGTCACTGGGGTTCCTCTGTCCCCGAAGAGTGGCCGGACACCAGGGCATACACATAACGTGGACACATAGCTAGCAATTCGTGTTGACGCAGAGGGTTAGGCCTGGTCCCCTCCCACCTGGATTTTTTTTTGCTAGAAGGTATGCGCTCGCCAGAGAGAGGGAGAAGAGAAAGCACGCCCTGTGGGGCACGGTCACACTACAATCCCTTCTCTATTTCTCCCCCGTGGGGATTTTGGGCACTCATGCACCTATGCCCAGTGTGTTTCTCAAGCTGCCAGATCCAGGATGCAAACCTTGTGGCTGGCCGTGTGGGATCCAGCTTCCTTAACCACCAGGCCACAGCGCTGGCCCCCACTTACCATTTTTTGTGCACACAGCCTGTCGGCAGCTGCCAGTGCAGGAGACCCTGTGCCTGTGGGATTTCTTTCCCCAAGGAGCGCTGGGACCAGTGTCAAGGGCTGCCTGGAAGTGCAGGCCTCTGGCTCCCCGGGAGGGTGGACAAACCCCTCCACTCCTTCATGTGTCAGGTGGGATGGCCTTAGTTTTTTTTTCTTTTTTTTTGAGAGGTTTTTTTTTTTTTTTTTTTTTTTTTTTTTTTTTGCTATAGGGTGCGTGCACTCGCCAGAAAGACAGAGAGACAGAAAGCGAGAAATCACCCGCAGTGGGTATGGCCACACCGCAATCCCTTCTCCTCCATTCTCAAGTGAGCTGGCCCAGGCCAGTCAGTGCCTGTCGAGAGCTGTGCTGTGAACCAGGAGCCACGAGCCACATGGAGCTATTCACATTTATATGAGTTAAAGTTAAACAATGTTTTATTGTATTAAAGCCATGATTTTTATTAAAGAATTATTTTATTTAACTTTATTTGCTTGTTTGTTTGTTTGTTTATCTATTTTAATTTGACCAGAGAGGGACAGAGTGTGAGAGAGTGAGAAAGGGAGAGAGAGAAAGGGAAAGCGAGAAAGTTGCCAGATCTGGGACCTGAACTGTTGGTCATGTGGAGTCCAGAGCTTTCTTTTTTTAGTATTTGCTATAGTTCATGTGTGCTTGCTGAAGAGAGACAGAGAGAGAAAAGTGAGAAATCCCCCACCACGCCACCTGCCAGTCCCAAAGTTAAATAAATATTAAACAAAAGGGTTGGTAGGTGGTATAGTGGTTAAGACGCTGGACTCCCACATGGTTGACTGCGGTTTGAGTCCTGGCCCTGGCAGTTTGAAACTCACACCAGGTGTGTGTGCGTGTGTCCCTAAAACCCCTAGAGAAGAATGGAGGAGAAGGGATCAGAGCATGGCCACCCTCCTTGGGGGGTGATTTCTTGCTTTCTGTCTCTCTGTCTCTCTGTTGAGCACTTGCTCCCTTTAGCAAATATCTCTTTCTCAAAAAGAAAGTTAAAAAAAAAAATCCAGCCTTTCCACTACACTAGCCAGATTTCATGGGTTCGATAAGCACATGTGAGCAGCGGATACCAAATGGGCGGACAGTGCAGATAGACTCTTCCCGCCTTCTCAGAAAGTTCTCTCAGTCAACACTGGTGCAGAGCAATGCTGGCAGCCTTGGCTGTCCATTGGACTCACCAGGGGAGCTCTTTGTTTATTACTTATTTTTTTATTTATTTTAATTTTTAGAGAGAAATTTTTGCTCTAGGGTGCATGTGCTTGCCAGAGAGACAGAAAGTGAAAAATCACTGCCCAGGTTGAGTGATTAGGCCACAATCCCTTTTCCTCCATTCTCTCTGGATTTTGGGCATGCATATACATGCACCTGGAGTGAGTTTTAAGCCACCATGTCTGGGACTCGAACCACAGTTGACTAATGGGAGTCCAGTGACATACCCATTACACCATCTGCTGGTCCCAATTACTTATTTTTTAATTGTAAAGGTGTTTTAAAAATTGAGGGGAGGGGCCGGCAGGTGGCGCGGTGGTTAAGGATGCTGGACTCCCACATGGCTGACCGTGAGATTCGCGTCCAGGGCCCGGCAGCGTGATAATCACGCCAGGTGCCTGTGTATGCATGCCCAAAATCCTGAGGAGACCAGAGGAGAAGGGATTGCAGTGTGGTCATCCTCCCTAGGGGGTGATTTCTCACCTCCCCATCCCCACCATCTCTCTCCAATGAGAGTATGCACCCTATAACAAAAACTAAAAACAAGATTCTTTCTTTATTCATAACAGCATGTGTGCACATGAGAGAGAGATAGATACGGAGGCACACCCTCCGCAGGGTCCAGTCACACAGCGATCCCTCCTCCAGGCCTCTAGCCTGGATCCTGGGCTCTCTCTCACAAGCCCAGTGTTTCAGGCTGAGCAGGTAGGCAATTCAAACCATAGTCACCATGTGGTGATCCAGTTAGTCTCAAGCATTATTGCTGCACTATGAAGCCGGCCCACGGAGGTGGTGTTTTTGTTTTTGTTTTTGTTTTTTTCCAGGTGGTGCGTGTGCTCGCCAGAAAGAGACCAAGAGACAGAGAGAGAGGAAGAGGGAGAAAGCACCCAACATGGGGCGTGGTCACACCACAATCCCTTCTCCATTTTGTTAGAATTTGGGGCACACACACTTACATGTGTGTAAGTGTGTCTTTCAAGCCCCTGGGGCCAGGATTTGAACTGTAGTAGGCCATGTGGGACCCAGCTCCCTTAACCACCTGGGGCTGGCCCAGGGAGCTTTCTTTTTTCTTTTCTTAGTACGTTGCTATAGGTCATGTGTGCTTGCTGAAGAGAGACAGAGAGAGAAAAGTGAGAAATCCCCCACTCTCCTGGGGGATGGCCATGCTGCAATCCCTTCCCCTCCATTCTCCTCTTGCGGTTTTGGGCATGAATACACACATACCTAGCGTGATTTTTTAAACTTCTGGATCTGAGACTACAAACCATGGTCAGCCATGGAGTCCAGTGCCTTAACTACCTGCCCCTCCCAGGGAGTTGTGTTTTTCTTTTAGACATTTGTACTATAAAGCACGTGTGCTCACTTGAGAGATAGAGAGACAGAAAGCAAGACATCACCTTCCAGGGAGGATGGTCAGACTGTAATCCCTTCTCCTCCATATTCCTCTTGGGAAACACACACGTCCGGGGGTGAGTTTCAAGCCGCTGGGTCTGGTACTTAAGCTGTGGTTAACCGTGTGGGAGTCCAATACCGTAACTACTATGCCACTTGCCAGCCCCGCCAGGGAGTTTTTTTTAAAAAACCTCTAATGATGGGGCTGGCAGGTGGCATGGTGGTAAGGGCACTGGACTCTCACATGGCCAGCTATGGAAGAAAGAGAGAAAGTGAAATAAAATAATTCTTAAAAAACAACAACAGCAAACCTGATGCCCAGGCTGCGCCGCAGGCTCCCGATGGCGGGGCGGCTGATACTGAGCTCACTGCTCCACAGCCCGGCTACATTACCTGACGGTTCTCGGCACTGAGCTCAGACCTTGCGTGAGCGTTCACACCCTGCTCTCAGCCCATGTGTGCAGGGCTGGGGCTTTCGGCCTTGTGGGATTTGCTCCCTCATCGTAGTTGGCTGTCCTGGCCTCTGCTCCTCTCCCTGGGCAAAGCAAAACAGAGGCCCAGCGTCCGAGTGACTCCGTAGGGGAGGACGTGTGGGTCATGCTCACAAGACGCGAGTCGAAGGACTCCGCCTGCAGAGGTCCCCTCTGACTCGAGTGGGAGGCATGGAGTGTGGCTACTGGCCAACTTGTGTCCTCACCCTTCCTGGAAACCGGTCCTAGGGGCCCCTGGGTCCACTGACATCACTGGCCTCAGGAATCACAAGGTGGCCGTCATGCCACCCACTGGCTGCCATGTGCAGGGATGGGCCCACACTGGCACTTATTCCGAGGGATTCTCTAAGGTCCCTGCAACGTGAGCCGCTACTTGTGGCTGGAGGGGCAGGGCTGACAGACTGGGCCCCATAGCCCACTGGACCTCTTCTCGTTCTGGGGTGTAACCTGCCTTCAGGGAAAGCTGACCCACAGGGGCACGCCAATTCCATAGTGGGTACCACTGAGGCCCAGAATTGCCATGGGACCCCATGGGAGGGACACCCTGCAGGGGCACTCCCACAAGGGTGAGCCTGGTGCCACAACCTTACCCGTGTATGTGTGGGGGGGTCTCTTCTGGCCCACCTCAACCCTAGGCATAAACATGTGCCCCTCGGACCCCTGGAGATTGATCCTGGGGGTCTTGGTCATAGTGTGGCCTTACAGTCTGACTGCCGACCCCACCCGCTTTGTCTCTGCTCCCCAGACCATACCCCATGTTCAGTCCTATTACCAGACCTTTGGCAGTGTGTTCCCTGCCCGCCAGCTGCCCTTCCTAGTCTCTCCTGTCGACCTGTGCCCTGCTGTGCTCCAAAGCTCGGGTGTCCCCACCCACTTAGAGCAGGTCTCTCTGATTACCTGGTGCCTCCCCCTGCTCCCAGCTGTGAGCCATTCCAGTCATCACAGCCTCGTAACAATCTCTGAGCAATCATGAATGAGTCATCTGTTTATTCAGTATGTATTGATCACGCCGCCCCCCCCCCCCCCCCACACACACACTCGCACTCCATCCGGGTCCTCTGCTGGACGCAGAGGCGCCATCGCATCTGTCCCTGGAGCAGTCTGATGGGAGAAGTCAGCAAATAAACCCAGTATGTGAAATGGTGATAAGTCACTGGAGAAAAATAAAGCAGGAGAGGGGCGGGGTGGGTTGATATTTGAATTTGAAGTAGCGTGGTCAGGAAAGCTCCATGCAGAAGGTGATGTCTGAAAAAAAGTCTTGGTGGGAAGTGAGGTGGCCAGACAAGTGGGCATTGGGACCATAGGCAGTGCAGGAGTCCTGAGGTGGGAGTGTGGCTGGTACATCCTCGTCCAGGCTAAGGTCGATGTGCCTGGAGCAGGGAGCCGGAGGAGAGCGGGGTGAGTGGAGGTGGACGGGAGTTGGCCAGATGGTCGGTGCAGAGGGAGTAAGAAAGAAGTCACAAACTTCACGTTAAGGATTTGGGGGCAGCTCTGTCGTGACTAACTCATGAACTCTTCCCTCCCCCATCACGGCAAGTAGACAGTGATTGTTTTACAACAGAGAGCACAAAGGCTTGAGGAGATGGAAGCAGTTCTGTTTCAATGCCTAGCTCAGAAACAGCAGGACCTGGACTTATCTCCAGATCTTCCAAGCCCTTAGCTGCCCTGCTCAGGGTTTTTATTTTATTTATTTATTTTTATTTTTTTTAAAGAATTATTTATTTAACTTTATTTATTCGTTTGTTCATTTTAATTTGACCAGACAGAGAGAGGGAGAGAGAAAGTGAGAAATTAAGCCACCAGGTCCAGGACTTGAACCATGGTCAGCCATATGGGAATGTCCAGCGCCTTAACCACCACACCACCTGCTGGTCCCCAGGGTTTTTATTTTTTATTAAATTTTTTTAAAAGAGGTTTTTGCCTTAAGGCATGTGCACTTGCTAGACAGAGAGAGACTGAGACAGTGAGAGAGGAAATGTGAAATCACTCCCCTGGGGATGGCTATGCCGCAATCCCTTCTCCTCCACTCTTTTCAAAGGATCTTGGACATGCACGCCCACATGTCTGTTGTGATTTTGAAGCCATTGGGTCCAGGACTCAAACCACGGTCAGCCACGTGGGAGTCGATCTGCTGGCCCTGCTGTTCAGAGTTTTAAACCCAGGCCCCTGGAAGGTGCATTGATGGGGCTTTCCAGGTCCAGGCTGGGCTGACTAGGTCTGTGGGTGTGACCATTGTCTTTCTTGCTTCTTTCTCTGCTCCATCGGGGCTGGCCCATGGCCATTGGGCAATGAGCTGGGAGTGATGGCAGGGTGAGAGGTGAGAGGAGAGGCTCTTGCAGTGGCACCCACCCTTGGGCTTTGTACCAGACAGCGCCCCCTCACCACCACAGCAGGGCTTTAAAAAGAAGCCCCTCTCTACCCTTCTCTATATGCAAGTCCCCCCAACATTGAGGCTCCAGTCACTGCCAATCTAATGGAGGTGGCACAGGGGGCAGGAGACCTGCCCAATTAGGAAGTGGAGGCGCTGATTGGGGTTTAAGCAGATTGTTCATGGCAGAACCTGGGCTGTCCCTGTGATGTTGGCAGAGTTGATTTTGTGTTTCCTGACAAAGAAATGAGCGAGATGGGGTGGGGTATCCCTAGCTGCTCCTCTTTTGTGGGTAGGGATAGAAGACAGTGGGATCTGGAGCAATTAGGGAGGCTCTCGCTCGGAGCAAAACTGACATTTGAAAACCATTTTACAGAGACGTTTCTCTAAATTCAATTTCTGAAAGCACAACCTCCTGCTATTCCATAGCTAAAATCAACAAAAACCAAACCAAACCAAAACCCCCAAATCGAGACACCACCCAACAACAGAACTTAAGCTTAATGGATCAGTTTTCCTGTATTTGGTTTATTATTGTTATAAGTTATTTTTTAGTTTAGGTTTTTTTTTTTTTTTTTTTTTTTTTCTATAGGGCATGTGTGCTTGCCTGGGAAAGAGAGGGGGGCAGAGTGAGAAATCACCACTACTACCCCCTACCCCCTCATACCTGTCTTGGGGGTGCAGATGGTCATGCTGCAATCCCTTCTCCATTCTACTCTGGGATTTTGGACATGCATATTCATATGTCTGGGATTCAAAGAATGCAGTTGGCTATGAGATCCAGGGCCTTAACTACCACGCCATCTGCTGGCTCCTTTTTTTTTTTCCCTCTCCTTAATTCAGCCCCATTAAATGTTTGGCTGATGGGCAAGAGAACAACTAAGAGTAAGAGTAAATAAAAAGTTTCCCCTGAACAGTGTTGAACAATTTCTGGGTGTGTCGTTTTTCAGAAGAATGTCAGTGTCTAAGTTAATTAGCCTGAACATTTCTAATGTAAAGGAACCAATTCTATGGCGAGTCACAGTGACGGTGGGATTTAACGTATCCGTTTGTTGTGTCCGGTTGGTCTGACCCTCTAGGTTCAAATGAGACTCTCCGCTTGCCAGCTCCCGCCGCCAAACTCCAGTTTCTGAGTTTACTGAACCCAGCTCTGGTTAGCAGGTGCGATAAGAAACCTCATGGTCAGATCCTCATCGAGTCGATTTGCTCAAGAGAGGTGATGGAGGTTCCTGAATCTTCCAGAACACCGGGATCAGGCCAGTTGCAGGTTGGGAAGATGCTCACAGTAAGGCGGGGTAAAGATCTAAGCAGAAAGTGGGGCGGGACGTCTTCGGTGGCCAGGCCCCGTGCTGCCTCCTCCTTTTAAACAGTGTATAATGGCCTCTCAGGGTGAAGGCTTCATCGCACGCCCTCGTTTTACAAACGGCCGAACTGGCCCACAGAGCAGAGGCGTTTTTTCGTAAGATCACACAGTGAATCCGGGGCGAGAACTGAGAACCGAACCAAGGCATCCACGCTCTGTCTACGGTTGTAATGCCTAGTGACTCGTCTTTTAAATTGACCCTTCTCTTCTGCGCGTTCGGAGGGGCGAACCATTTAAAGAGTTCCCGAGGGGAGAATAACTGTTTATTTATACGGTCTCCGGCGGATACCAGGCTCCCGGCGCTTTAAGACTACACACAGTGACACACCTGCCCTCCGCTTCCGGAATACTTAAGGCCTTCGCTTCATTGGTAAAACCTGGCCGCGCCCTCAAGGCATCTTGGGAAATGTAGTTCCTCCTGTGTCGAGACATATGGGCGTGGTCTGCTTGGAACTGCATTTCCCAGAAGGCTGCGCTCGGCGTTACGTTAGAGCAGCGACGGGCCGGGGCGGGGGGCGAACTCCTCGGGCTGGGGTTTTTAAGTTCTCGGGAGGAATGAGTGACCGCGGACAGAGGCCTCTGGCTGTGCGGTCTGTGGGTTTTCTGGTCTGGTGGAGCCGGACTCTGAGCCGTGTTTCCAGCTATAAGCCCTGCTTCCAGTCAGGGGGCAAAAAAATTGAGGGGCGTCTCCTTTAATTGCAGTGGGTCGGGCGCAGCGACGCGATCCGCGTTACTATTGGCGGCGGTTGGGGGCGCGGAAACTGAACAAGCTGCAACGGCCGCTGCCGCTGCCTAGGGCTCCTGCGGCGCCGCTGGCGCCCCCAGCCGTGCCATGGCCGCTCCCTGCTCGGTAAGTGCTTGTCGGTAGTGGCCGCCTGCGCCTTCGCCTCCCCTCTGGGACTGTGGACGCCTGGCCGGCCAGAGCGCTGATAGCGAGAGAGGCGGGCGAGGCGCGGAGTTCCGGGCCGTCTCTCCAGCGTCTGTGCAGGGCGCTGGGTCGGGACGCTTTCCTGTGCTGGGCGAACAAATGGTCCCTGTCCAGGCTTTGCATCTTAGCGAGGGGGACACAGCGCGGCCGGACTCAGTGTGACCCGGGCCCAGCGTCGGGCCTCTCTGGCCTCTCTCCCCACCCTGAGCAGTGGGTGGCTGGACGGGGTCTTATTGAGGTTACACCCCTCTCGGATAGGTGGGGACAGCAGGCCACTGGGATAGCGGCGACGGCCCACCCTGCAGTGTGACCTGGGCCGGGAGCCTCTCTGAGTCCTAGCTTCTCCAGAGGCCAGAGAGGAGCACTGATAAACGCTTCTGTTTGAGAGGTTGCTTCCGAGGGGCTTGGCCCTCGAGGTGGAGAGTTTGGGTGCTGGGTGGTAGCCCCCTTAGGTGGCCACCTCGGGCATTGGGCCCGGATTAGGATCCAGATTTTATGATTTCTAATCTGGTGGTCTCCGTTCACCGCCCCCGTTATATAAACCACCATTCCAGGTGTGAGGCACACATGCAGAGAGAAGACGGTGTTTGGAGATTTCAAGGGGAGACTGTTATGGGTGGACCAGAACTTACCTCTGCCCACTGGACCTAGAGGTGGACTGTCTTAGCCTTGTTCTTCCGGGAGGCTCAGGTGAGGGCAGGAGGCAGCACCCGACAGTTGCTGCTCTGTTGGAAGCCCTCCCCACCAGCTGCCATTCCCCCTGCTCTTGGAAGGGGGCCTCTGGCAGGTGTGTTGGGAGTGAAACTGGGCACAGGGCCACCGACCTTTGTTGTGGTTGCAGTTCTGTGGGATGGCAGTGGCTTTGCCCTGCCTCAAGGGCATCTTTTCCTGAGGAGAGTCTTTGCTGGCCTCCCTGGTGCACCCAGAATGCTTCTTTAAGGTTTCTAATGTTTGGAGTGGGGAGTGATGTTTGGATGTCCGGGTACAAGGTGCTGTTGGAGGAAGAGCCTCTCTGGAATGTTCTCTCCACTGTCATCCTAAGCAGTGTTCTGAAGGGCCCTGCTTTTTCTTAGACGTCAGGTAGAGTGGAGATGGTGGGGATGCCATCAGGCGTGGTCCAGGGCTGACCTTTGGGTTCACTGGATGGTCTGAGACATGATGGAGGGTAGGGAATCTGATTTTTTTTAAAGAATTATTTATTTATTATTATTATTGTTAATATTATTTTTCCCATGAGTTTTGTCAGAGAAAGACAAGATAGAGAGGGAGAGTGAGAAAGCAAGCTGCCAGGTCCAGGACTCAAATCATGGCCAGCCATGTGGAAATTCCAGAACCTTAACCACCATGCCACCTGCTGGCCCGAGAATCTGATTTCTGAGAGGGAAAGTGCTGAAAGACCTCCATTTTTTCCCTTTGGGATTAAAAAAACTTCATTGTGATATTGTGCACATGCCATGAAACTTACCCTTAAAAGTATACAGCTCAGTGCTTTTTAGTAAATTCAGTGTGTGCCACCATTGTCACTATCTAATTCCAGGACACTTTCATCAGGCCAAAGAGAAACCCCAAGTCACATCTCCGCCACCCGACTGCCGTGCCCCAGCCCTTGACAGCTATAGCCACTAATTCACTCTTTCTAGATTTGAACTATTGTGGACATTTCGTATAAATGGAATCAGGTGAAATGTGGCCTTTTGTGTCTGCTGCTTTTAGCAAAATGTTTTCAAAGGTCATCCATGTGGCAGCATGTTGGTACTTCACTCATCGTATGGTGAACGAGATGGTGAATTATATTGGGAATAACATTCTGTAGTAGGACATACCCCGTTTGGTTTATTGATTCATCTGTTGGCAGATACTTGGGTTTGTTTATAGTTTGGCGGTTTTGAATAATGCTGCTGTGAACATTTGTATTCAGGTTTTTTTGTGTGAATATATATATATATATATATATATATGAATATATATATATATATATATATTTTTTTTTTTTTTTTTTTTTTTTTTTTTTTGGAGAGGTTTTTGCTATAGGGCATGTGCGCTTGCCAGATAGACAGAGAGAGACAGAAAGCGAGAAATCACCCCCCAGGGGGGATGGCCACGCTGCAATCCCTTCTTCTCCATTCTCCTCTCGGGATCTTGGGCACACACGCACACGCGCCCGGCGTGAGTTTTAAGCCACCGGGTCCGGGACGCAAACTGCGGTCGACTACATGGGAGTCCAGCGACATAGCCATTACGCTAACTGCTGGTGCCTGTGTGAATATATTTTTATTTCTTTTGAGTATTTACTTAGAATTTCTAGGTCATTTGCTAACTCTGTGCTTAACATCTTTTTTTTCCCCCATTTGCTGGAGGATGTGTGCACTTGCTGGGCAGGGGGTGCAGAGAGAGAGAGAAAGAGAGGGAACGCGAGAAAGCGTTTCCCGCAGGCTGGCCACACTGGTCTCACCACCTCTTTTCTTCTCAGGATTTTGGACTTGCACATACATGCACTCTGCGTGTTTTCTAAGTCACTGGGTTCAGTCCCAAACTGCATAGTTGACCATGTGGGATCCAGCTACCCTAATCACCATGCCACTGACTGGCCCTATGTTTAATGTTTTGAGGAACTACTGAATTGTCTTCTGTAGTGGATGCTTTTTGTTGTTCTTTTTAAAGATTTTTTTTTTTAGGGAGAGATTTTTGCTATCGGGTGCTTGTGCTCACTGGAGAGAGACAGAAAATGAGAAATCACCTCCTGGGGGGATGGCCACATCGTAATTATTCCCTTCCATTCTTTTTTTTTTTTTTTGTAGAGGTTTTTTCCTATAGGGCGCATGCGCTCGCCAGAAAGACAGAGACAGAGAGACAGAAAGTGAGAAATCACCCCCCAGGGGGATGGCCACGCTGCAATCCCTTCTCCTCCATTCTCCTCTCGGGATCTTGGGCATGCACACACACGTGCCTGGCGTGAGTTTAAGCCACCAGGTCCGGGACTTGAACCCCAGTCGACTACATGGGAATCCAGTGACATAGCCATTACACTAACTGCTGGTCCCTATTCTCTTTCATTCTTTCAGGATTTTGCACGCGCATGTGCCCAGTGTGAGTTTCAAGCTGCCAGGTCCGAGACTTGAACTGCAGTCGGCTATGTGAGAGTCCAGCAACGTAACCATTACTCCATCTGCTGGTCCTGGTGTCTTGTATGAATTTTAGAATTAGCAAAAAAAGATACCTTTTTTAAATTAAGTTTTTTAGAGAGATTTTTGCTGTAGGGCACAGGGACTCACTGGAGAGACAGAGAGAGACAGACAGAAAGCAAGAAATCACCCCCCCCAAGGGGGATGGCTGTGCTGCAGTCCCTTCTCCTCCAGTCTCCTCTCGAGATTTTGGGCATGCACGCACACACACCTGACATATTTCCAGCTGCTGGGTCCAAGACTCGAACCACAGTCGACTACATGGGAGTCCAGCAACGTAACAATTATGCCATTTGCTGGTCCCAATACCTGGGGTTTTGATAGGAATTATAGGAACCTGTAGATCGATTTGAGGAGTATTTCATCTTAATAACATTAGGTCTTCTAATTCATGAACATAGAATGTCTTTTCATTTTATAAGTCCTTTTTAATTTTTTATAGTTTTCACTATACAAACTTGGCATTTTGTTAAATTATCTCTAAGTATTTTTTTTGTGTGTATCATAAATAGAATTGTTTTGTGTTTCAGATTCTTCATTGCTAGTGTACATAGTTTTTTTAAAGAATTATTTAATTTAACTTCATTTATTTATTTATTTTAATATGATCAGAGAGAAACAGAATGAGAGAGAGAGAGAGAGAGAGAGCGAGCGAGCGAGCTGCCAGGTCCAGGACTCGAACTGTGGTTGGTTATGTGGGAGTCCAGCACCCTTAACTACCATGCCATCTACTGGCCCTATGTTTTTTCTTTTTTTAATAATTATTTATTTAATTTTATTTATTACTATTTTTTTATTTTTAATTTTGCTATAGTTACCAGAGAGTGACAGAGACAGAGGAAAGTGAGAAAGCAAGCCACCAGGTTTGGGGCTCAAACCACAGCTGGCCATGTGAGAGTCCAGTGCCTTAACCACCGTGCTGCCTGCTGGCCCCATACAGTTGGTTTCTATGTGTTTTGTATCCTGCAACCTTACTGAGGTAATTTATTAGTTCTAATAGGTTTTTAGTGAATTTCTTAGGATTTCCTCTTTACAAGATCATGCCTTCAGCACTCTCTCCCCTTTGTACATGACACATGATCATTGTGCATATTTGCGGGGTATAGGGTAATGAAAAAAACGCTTTTTAACAATTTTTCTGCTTTTCATTTTTTAAGAAAAGTTTATTTAGGGCTAGCTAGCCTGTGGCATGATGGTTAAGGTGGCTGGATCCTACATGGCCGATTCCACAGTTCTAATCCCAGACTCAGTGGCTTGAAAACCATACCAGCCATGGTGTGTGTGTGCCCAAAATCCTGAGAGGAGGATGGACGAGAAGGGATTGCGGTATGGCCATCCTCCCTGGGAGGTGATTTCTCACTTTCTGTCTCTCTGTCTGTCTGACGAACAAACATGCTCTATAGCAAAAACCTCTCAAAAAAAAGTCCTGAATTATTGTTAAGGGTAGTTTTTTTTACCATGCTACAGAATACTTGTACTTACTCTCGATCTCAGCGTGTGCCTTGAGCATTTTTAATCCCTCCTGGCTGTTACAGGAAGGGTCTTGGCTTTGGGGAGCCCCTCCCTCACCCACATTTGTCCCCGGCTCTCCCCCAGGAGGACCCCTCGCTGGAGAGGCATTTTAAGGGCCACCGAGATGCAGTTACCTGCGTGGACTTCAGTCTCAACACGAAGCAGTTGGGTAAGAGGAGGCACCTGGTCACAGGCACTAGGTCATGAGGGAGGGTGTCATGGGGGGAGCAGAGCACAGCAAGGACAGGGACATTTGTCTAGACCTGCCCAGTCTCTGGGTGCTGGACTCTGAGCTCCATTTTACATACAGAAAGAATGTGACGTTCTGAGAGGTTAGGGCCTTGCTGGGGTCACACAGCTCTTGAGGGTGGACTCGGGGCCTGGACTTTTCACTGCACACCCCTGTCACCCCGTGGGTATGTCCTGTGCAGTGGGCTCTAACAGCGGCTCATTTCCCTTGAGTCCTTATTGATTCTGTCGCCCGTGGTAACATGGCACCTTCTCGTTGAAAAGACCCCGAGTGAGAAGGATGTTGAGTACAGGTGGGCACCCCCTCACCCATTGCCCTTGGGCTGCAGCTGAGTGCCCCTGTCCTTAGTCACGTGGGGTTCAGGCTGCAGCTTTCTTGTTCCCATAGATGAGACGTGCCCCTCATCCTGTTGTCAAGGGTCCGCACAAGAGGCTGCTGGCCTGGTGGTACACAGGGGGTCAGGGGGACTGATCATTTCAGGCTGTCTTGCCGACCTTCTCTGTCTGTGGTAAAAGGCCCTTTGGGTTGGGCTGCTCCATGGGAGGTGAGGGGGCTTGCTCTCTACTGCCCCTAGGGTGTGTGTTGGGGGGTGCAGAGACCTAGGGCCCTGTGGGACAAGTGTCCAGAACCCAGGCTGGCAGCCAGGCCTGTGAAGAGGCTGGCTCCCTCGTGGACCTGTGGTCTGCCATGGGTGCTCTGAACCCCCGGCGGGCTGCCCTGGAGCTGCGATCCGCCCACTGCTCCATCAATAGATGCTGGGGAGGGTGGAACGTGGCCCTTGCACCCCCTATCTCCCTGTACCCTGGCAAGGCCTGAGGCCTGAGGCCCGAGGCGGGCCAGAGCCGAGGGTCATGGCGTCATCCCTGTCTTCAGCCAGTGGCTCCATGGACTCCTGCCTCATGGTCTGGCACATGAAGCCTCAGTCGCGTGCCTATCGCTTCACCGGCCACAAGGATGCTGTCACCTGCGTGAACTTCTCCCCCTCGGGACACCTGCTGGCCTCAGGCTCCCGTGACAAGACTATCCGCCTCTGGGTACCCAATGTGTGAGTTACGACTTTGAGAGACTTGTCAATCTGGACTCTGGTGCCAGAAGCACCCCTAGCCAGGTCCCCTGTTCCAGCCCTGGACTGGGCGTGGCGAGGCTTCTAGCCCACTCCCAGGAGGTGTCCTCAGGGAGGCCCTCTCTCAGGGCTAGAGGGGGACTGTGTCCGAGGAATGGTCCCTAAGCTGCTGCGTGTTGGCGGGGAGGGGCTCCTGCTGGGGTGGCCATGGTTTCTGGGGATGTGGGTGCTCAGGCCCTGGGCTGATCCTGGGAGGGGGCCTAGGGCCAGGAGAGCTCCCATGTGCTGTGGGCCCTTGTGTCCTGACCCCGGATGCCTGTCCTCTTAGTAAAGGTGAGTCAACCGTGTTTCGTGCGCACACGGCCACAGTGAGGAGTGTCCACTTCTGCAGTGACGGCCAGTCCCTCGTGACGGCCTCCGATGACAAGACAGTCAAGGTGTGGTCGACCCATCGCCAGAGGTTCCTGTTCTCCCTGAGCCAGCACATCAACTGGGTCCGCTGTGCCAGGTGAGCCCCGTGATGGCCGGAGAGCCGTGGAGGACCCTGGGGTGGGGGGTGGGCACAGAGGGGCTGCAGGTGACAGCCAGCTTGTGACCTTGGGGAAGAGACTTAGCCACGCCTCAGTTTTCCTGTCCGTAGAGTGGGGACAATCGTCGTCCTGTGTTCCGAGTTATCGAGTAGCTTCACTGAGCTGTGTGACCATAGCAGGTCAGCTAGTCCGTCGCCAGCCATGGTGACCCTGACATCTGTGCTGACACAAGCCCCGTCAGCAGGGGCCTCTCATGAGCAGTACCCACAAGACCAAGATCCCGGTGGGTACCAAGCTGCCACTCCACACCTTGTTCCTCCTGGCAGTTCTGCGAGGTCTCGTTTCCGTTTCACAGATGACGCCAGGGCTCGGAGCAGTGCCATGTCTTGCCCCAGGGCTCGTGGTGCGGAAGAGACAGAACCCAAGTCTCCGGCCCTAAGGCTTGCCTCTTCCTTGGGCTGTTCTCCTTGGAGCTGCTAGAGGGGCCCAGGTTTCTGAGGGGCGTGGTCTGGAGTCTGGCCCTCCCTAAGGTGTGGGAGGCAGTGCCGTGCAGGTGGGGCCGGGTGACTGCGAGGGGCCTTCGAGGTCTAGGAATCACAGACCCAGATGTCTACTTCCAACCTATTTAGTTCCTTGATTTTTTTAATTGTCAGAGGGTGTGTTTGCTTACCAGGGAGATGGGAAGGAGGGAGAGAAAAAGCACCCCCTAGTGGGGCGTAGTCATGCCACAATCCCTTCTCCATTTCTCCTTCCCATCAGGATTTCAGGCCTGCACGCGCGCGCACACACATGCAGTGTTTATGAAGCCACTGAGGGGAGATTTGAACCACAGTCGGCCATGTGGATCCAGCTCCCTTACCCACTAGGCTGTGGGCCCAGCCCTACTCGATTCCTTTCAACAGAACTTTATCTTTTCTTTTTTTTTTTTTTAAGAATTATTTTATTTAACTTTATTTATTTATTAATTAATTTATTTTAATTTGACCAGAGAGGGACAGAGAGCGAGAGAGAAGGAAAGTGAGAAAGCAAGCCGCCAGGTCCGGGACTCAAACCATGGTTGGGCACGTGAGAGTCCAGCACCCTTAACTGCCTCACCACCTGCCGGTCCCCAACAGAGCTTTCTTATTCATCAAATCCCTTTGGTCCAGAGGAAGGGGTTGGGGTGGCCAGGGGACACTGTGAAACCGTGGGGGTGAGAGGTCAGGGACCGCTGAGCCTGGGCTCTTCTGAGGAACAAGCTCTTGCTCTCCAGGACAGCCCATTCCTATGTCCCGGGAAGCTCTGATTGCTCTGAGAGGCAGACCAGGACAGCCAGCTGGGGTATCAAGCCCACGCTGGGCCCCAGGTGGTGGGTCTCCGGGTCCTCCATGCCTCTTTGTAGGCCAGTTGTGTTTTGTTGACCGACACTCAGAGTCAGATGTAGGCTCGGAGGAGCTGGGAACGGGGTCGTGGTACGGATGGTGCTCTGGGCTAGTCCCAACAGCTGGCGCTGGCCACCCCATCAGGTGCCCTGTGTGCCGCTGGGGCTTTGTGTGCTCAGTGCTACTCCATGCATGCCGCCATGTAGACACCTTTTCACTTAGGTCGTGGAGACGGGGCCACTTGCCCTCGATTGCGCAGGGGGTCAGAGCAGGGCATGTAACCCCAGGCAAGTCCTGGGGTCAGGGAAAGACAGCTGTGGGCTCAGCCTCGGTGGTACAGGTGGCAGCAAGTGACCTGCAGTGCTGGGGCCACATGGCTGCCCATGACTTCAGATCCCAAGTCGACTTGAAGCCAGCTAGGGGTGTGTGCCTCAGATATGGATTAACCAGAGGGCTGGGGAAGGGGATTGCGGCGTAACAAGACCCTGTCAGGGGTGCCAGCCTCTCTCTCTTATGAAAGAGACTTTTTTTCACGAACTATTTATGGGGGCTGGCAGGTGGCATGGTGGTTAAGGATGCTAGACTTCCACATGGCTGACCATGGTTTGAGTCCTGGATCTGGCAGCTTGCTTTCTCTCTCTCTCTCTCTCTCTCTCTCTCTGTCCCTCTCTGGTCAAATTAAAATAAATGAATAAAATAAAATAATTTCTTTAAAAAAAAGAATCGTCTATTTAATTTTATTTATTACTATTGTTTTTTGTTTTCGTTTTTTAATTTGATGAGAGAAAGAGAAAATGAGAAGGTGAGCTGCTAGGTCTGGGACTTGAACTGCAGTTGGCCATGTAGGAATCCAGTGCCCTTAACCACCTTGCCACCTGCCAGTCCTGAAAAAAATAGACTTTAAAAAAAATAATTATTTTATTTAACTTTATTTATTTATTTATTTATTTTATTTTGACCAGAGAGGGACACAGCAAGAGAGAGAGAGAGGAAAGTGAGAAAGCAAGCCGCCAGGTCCAGGACTCGAACTGCGATTGACCCATGTAGGAGTCCAGTGTCCTTTACCACCTCACCACCTGCCAGCCCAAGAAATAGACTTTTAAGAAAAGTCCAGAGGCTGGTGAGCAGTGCCCGTGGCACCTGTTAAACATGGTGTGCCTTGTGCCCCTCCTGGTCCAGGTTCTCCCCCGACGGGCGGCTCATCGTGTCTGCCAGTGATGACAAGACTGTCAAGCTGTGGGACAAGGCCAGCCGGGAGTGTGTCCACTCGTACTGCGAGCACGGCGGGTGAGTCCCCGAATGCTGTCCACCCAGGCATTCAGCTGGCAGGAGCTCCGTGCTGCCAGCCCTGACGAGGGTGCCAGCTTTAACTCTGAAACCCTGGAGTCTCCCAGCTGCCCTTTGGGTACGAACACAACTTGCTCTAGGAGGACTTGGTTTTTGGCGAGCTCCCCCCAGGTCCCCGGTGTTGTGTCCTCACTGCGTCCTTCTTGCTCTCCCTGGGCCACCCGGTACAGACACATGGCAGAAGGACGAGGTGTGGGTTGAGGGGCAGCATGAGCGGACACCCAGAGATGGGAGAACGGTGTGTTTCGGGCCCGTCCTGAGCTGGGGCAGACGTCTCACGGTACGTGGTGGCCCTGTCGTTATAGCTTCGTCACCTCTGTGGACTTCCACCCTAGTGGTACGTGCATCGCGGCCGCCGGCATGGACAACACGGTGAAGGTGTGGGATGTGCGGACCCACCGGCTGCTGCAGCATTATCAGCGTGAGTGTGGACGGCTCCTGGGCTACGAGCTGCGAGCTGCGGCCGGACGTGCTGGCACTGGGCTTTGCTCTGTTGCTGTGGGGCTTAGACCGGCCTGAGGTCGGCCTCGAGTGGGGTGTCCTGACTTGAACCTTGGCCAGGAGGAGGTGGAGTGTAGTGCTCCCTGGCTTCTGCCAAGCCCTTCAGTGCTCACTGCGAGGTGGCAGAGTCTCACATACTGTAGGGTCAAGCCACTATCCGGGAATTAGACCAGGTGGGTGTCTTCAGTGGGTCTCTGGCCAGGGCTCCCCCTGAGGGCCACCTCTCATGCTACTCGCCTCTCCCTGTAAGGGAGCCTCTGCCCTCTAGGGCCAACATGCCGACTCCAGAGCTGGGGGTGGGGAGCAGGGCTGTCAGCACTGGTGGGACCGTGGCCACCACTGGCCTCAGTGTCCTCCACATGCCTAGCGCCATGAGCCCCATGGAAGGTTTACTGAGCTGAAGCCTGGCTCAGGAGCCAGGCCCAGGGCTGTGCCCCAGTGTTATCTGTCCCTTGGAAGATTGGGCAGTGGGCAGTTGACCTGGGCTGGCACCAGGCTCTGGGTGGGAGTGTGAGGGGTGAGGAGCAGCCATGGACGTGGTTAGGAGCTGGCTGGAGGTGTGGGCTGGGAACAGGTGTGGCTGGTCAGGGCGACAGGGCACCCCAGTTCTCATGGAGCCCAGAGGAAGGAACTGGGAGGGGTCACTGGAGGAACTGGGGGTCATGCAGGAGGCAAGACAGTGGGTGAGACCGGGGGTCAGGGCTGAGACCAGGAAGGAGCAGAGTCGCAGTGGTCTCGAGCTGTGGTCATTGACCTGGGCCTGAGTAAAATCCACGAGCCACGTCACCGTCCACGCCTGACGTGGGAGGAGGTTGCTGGACCTGAGCATGGGACCCGGGGCTCCGCGCTCTCCCCACTCCTCCTATGACCCTTTCCCAGCGGACTCTGGGGTATTTGAGGACAGCACTTCTTTGAGGTAACTGAAGTGAGCTGACCCTCCCAGGACAGGTCCTGGGGAGAAGATCCTGGTACCAGAAAGCACACGTGGCCAGCGTCAGCACTCCTGCCTGTGTGACATCCCAGCAGCTCACCTGACTCCTTGGGCCCCTAAGACAGCGGTAGGGCCTGCGTCATGGTGTTGTGGGAGTTCGTGAGTTGGATTATTCAAGAACTGAGAGGCTGGCTGGCACAAATGGGAATAAGGGACAGTGTTAGTGACGAGGACGGGATGCTGAGTGTCCGTCCTGGTGTCCTGGTGTCCAGGAGTCTGGGCTCCTGGTAAAGCCTGCAGTACCCTACACCACCACCAGGTGGCAGGGGCCAGCCACAAGAACTGGTTCTTCCCTTGCTAGGAGCCCTGGGGTCACTGATGCTCTTTCAGACAGAGGCCTCTAGAACAGAGGAGGACTAGAGTCTGCCCTGCCCTGGTGACCACAGTTCTCCATCCTCTCCTGGCTGAGAGGCCCTTCCGCTCTGGGCCAGGCCTGGGTTAGAGGCCAGGGTGGGGATCAGGCGCACGTCACAGGTGACTAGGGAAGGTGGGCAAGTGCAGACAGAGCCTGGGCGGGGGAGGCGGGAGGGCGTGATGAGGCAGTGCAGCAGTCAGGGTGCGAGCTCTGTTTCCTTTCTGAAAAGGCGCTGATGATGGGGCCTTCCTCGTGGGGTCTTTGAGGATCTGACAGGGATTCATGAGGGGTTACGACATAGGGTGTGTCCCACAAGTCTTGAAACCGAGAAGAGAGGACCTCTGGGTCACTGGGGGTTTCCCGGCCCCTCTCTAGTGGAGCGGGAGCCTGGGCCTGGGCTTTCTGGGGTGCAGCAGCAGGTACCCACAGGGAAGGCCCTTGAATGCTGGCTCTGGCCAGGACCTCAGAGATGTGGCTTGACTGGCGGTGCCGGGACTGGTCTTGTCACTGGAGGAGTGAGGGGTGAGGGACGTCTGAGAGGACAGCAGTGCTGAGAGCCTGCTTGGCTGGCATGCCCTGGTGGCTGGATGCCCTGGTTGCCTGCACTGCGGTCACAGCAAGTGCTGGCATCGGCATGGGGAGGGCTCAGGCCAGGGGATGAGTAACAGAGTAAGTAGAGGCAGCAGCCGATGCTGCCCTGGGGTAGAGCAGCCAGCTAGGCCGGGATCTGGGTGTGAGCAGGCCGAGGCCACAGGAGAAAAAGTGTGTAAAGCAGCCCGAGTGAGGGGGTGCACCCCGTCTCCCAGCAAGGCAGGGGTGGGGAGAGTGGGGTCTCGTGAGGAGGACAGTCAACAGCTGGAGTGATGCCGAGTGTGTGAGGGAAATGGTGCGTGCCTGGGAGAGGCCTAGGGAGTGGGCTCAGCAGGGGGGGTGGGGGTGAAGCCTGCTGATGGCAGGGCTGGGAGCCGTGGGTGTCCTTAGGCGAGCATGGCCAAGCCCTGAGTGGCCTGAGTGTGTGAGGCCGGGCACAGCCTGGCCTTCTGCAGGACTCAGAGTGGCGGGCTCTCTGTCTGCTGTCCCTGACGCACTCCCACACCCCCACGGCCCTGGACACACGGTCACGGAGACAGCTACTGTGCTGCACTCCCTCCTGGGGCGGAGCACTCAGGAGCCGCAGCATCTTGTTCCTAAGCCGCCCCTGCTGTAGGGTGGAGGCTTGGAGGGACTCGGGGTACCCCTGAGCTCCCCTCCCGATGTGAGGCACCTGGTGAGTGTTTCCAGGACCACAGACTCATCCCCTAGCCACCAGGCTCAGCCTCAGGCTCAGTGAGCCGGCCGATCTGCACCTGGTGGGTGTGTGGGGTACCCTTCTCCCCTTCTTTGCTGATTGAGGGACCTAGCCAGGTCTGCTCAGATCCGGAGGCTCCCCAGAGAGTGCCGTGGCTGACACCCTCCACCCGAGAGGCTCTAGAAACCCAGGGGAGCAGCTTTAAGGATGCAGTGACGTCCAGTGTGTCCCCTGGTGACTCTTCTACCAGGCCCTTCCTGGGTAGCTTTTTGGGGTGTGAGGCTGGAGGGCTCTTCTGAGACAGTCTGGCTCTTGACGTCACAGAGTGGGTGGCCGGCCAGCCGCCCGTGTCCAGCTGCCCCAGCAGGCTTTAGAGGGCACTTCCTCTCCCCGGTGGGCTTGTGGGAGGCCTCAGGCTGGACTCTCCTTTCAGCAAGGAGCTTCTTGGCTCTGACCTACCACTGCGGGAAGCAGTTCTGTCTAATTCAGCCGGGAGTCAGCGGGCTGGCAGGGCCCCGGGAGTGCCGTGCCATGAAGGCGGGTAGGCTCCATATGCCCTGAGCCCACGAGAAGACAGGCAAAATCTGCCTAGCAACCCCCAGCCTGGAACCTGGGGTGCTTTGTGACAGGCACATGGAGGTCCGTTACTCAGTGACAGGCCTGAGAGCCAGCGAGTCAGGGCTATTCTCTGTCTTATGGGTGGGGAGTGAGACCCGCCCATGCTGGTGCAGCTGGGGAGGCACGGACCCAGGTCTCCCCCAGGGCCTCCGTCCGCCCTGGGTCCTTGTGCCGTGACTGCTCCAGGCATTTACTTCTTGCCCCTCAGAGAGGCAGTCGGCTGGGCCAGCCGTCAGCTGGGTGTGGACTGGCTTCGTGCTAGAGCTCAGGGCCCCAGGTCGTACGTCCCCAGTCCGTCCTGTGCCCCCACCCAGCTGCAGTCACGGAGAGACCCCGCTGTGCGGCTTGCAGGGTAGGCAAGAGACTTAAGGACCAGCCAGGACGCAGTGCGCTGTCCCACCTGCTCTGGCCAACTCGCCCAGCTCTTTCCTGCCCTGGAAAAGGAGCACCGGGTGTCCTTGCTGCTGGGATCAGAGCACCTTCACTGTATGAACCCAGGGTTGCCTCGCCACTGCTAACGCTGGTGCATCATGAGAAGCCCCCAGCCCCGGGCGCAGTGGGCGAGCCCTTGGTGACAGGATGTGGGGGCTGGGCTTCGCCCTGGCGTGGTCTGCCCCAGCAAGGTTTCTCCTGCTGCGTGCCCAGGCTTTTTTCTTTTCAGTTTGTTATAGGGCGGGTGTGCTCACCAGAGAGACGGGGGGGGGGGGGGGGGGGGGGGGGGGGGGAGGGTGAGAAATCATCCCCTGCGGGATGGCCGCGCCCAGCCTCTTCTCCGCTCTCCTTGTGGGATTTTGGGCATGCACACACACATGCCGGTGTGTTTTTCAAGGTGCTCGGGTTGGGACTCAGACCCCACAGTTGGCCGTGTGAGATCCAGAGCCTTAACCGCCATGCCACTGGCTGGCCCATCCAGGCTTTCTCGGGGCCCCTCAGCCAGCGTGGAACTCGTCAGGCAGTGGCCTAGGTTTGCCGAGGGCGTCTCATGCAGAGTCGTGTGTGCAGAGTGGGCTGTGGGTGCTCAGGTCTCTCCTTGGCCCGCCTGCCTCCCACTGTCACAGCCCGTTCCTCGTGTTTGGGGCAGGGCTGTCACAGCCTCTGGGTTGCTGGTGACCTGTAGAAGTTGCTTCTAGTGTATCTGACACTGACTTGAAGTTCCCTCTTCGGAGTGCAGGTGTGGGGACAGCACTTGGGGCTCCCAGCTGCCACCCAGATGGTGTGTGTCATCACCCATGTCTGCTGAGGAGCCTCGTGCACAGCTTGGACTTGATGAAAAGTGGGTTGTCTGTGGAAAGTCATGGCTCTGCTTCGTGACAGGAGGCTCATCCCCTCCCAGGGCAGCGAGCCCCTGAGGTCAGAGAAAAGGAGGACACGTGTCTCCTTGGCCCGTGGGAACAAGGGGTGCACAGGGTTGGTTCTTGTCACAAGGCCTCGTGGATTTGCCCCGTCCCTCCACCTGTCAGAGCGAGAAGGGTGTGAGGGCAGAGGCCAGTGTGGCCAGCAGACATGGCAGGAGAGCGAGGGAAAGGCAGGGTGGGCCCTAGTGTCTGGGTGTCCCCCAAAGCCTAGCATGCCAGGCTGAGTCCCCTTCTGGAGTAAATGATTCCAGGTGGTTCCGCCCAGCCGGGAGGCCATTGCTGTTCACAGAATTGTCGTGGAGTGGGGCTTCTGTTGCCCTTCCTCGGGGAGAGTCCCTCCCTTGGTGGGCTGACCAAGTGGGAGGCCCTGGTGTGGTGGCTGTGTGCTGGTCCCAGCGCTCTGGGGATCTGCCCTCCTGCCTCTGGCCGCTCTCTGCATCTTTGGCTCAAGTGGGCCCGGGGGGGGGCTTCATCCCAGGGCTGGGCTCCGCAGACCCCGTGTGTCCCTCTCCAGGCTACCCCCTGGAGCTCCAGCAGCCGGGGCGGGGGGGTGTCGTTCAGATATAAATACTGTGTTACGTAAAGCCTTGGCTGCCGCCCCTGAGCAAGCTGGGAGCTGGATTCACACTCCCCAGCGCATCAGCTGGGCCGGCATCAGGCTCTGGGCACCCGTGGGCTCTGCTAAGGGCTCTGTCACAGTGGGTGTTCGCTGGCCCAGCATCAGGGCCTGCAGCCTCAGTGCCCGGACGAGGGGTTGGCGTTTGGATTCACGTTCTGTTCGGGGCCATTCCGACTGGTGGGATCATCTTACCCCGGGCCCGCGGTAGTTAATCGGTACAAAGGCTCTGTGGTCTTCCTGGGCGCCGCCCCTGAAAGGCTGTAGTGCAGCTGGCCCACACGTTGGCTGTGGGGTCACTCCATCCCCACGTGGACTTCCCAGGTGTGCCCCCGGCTCCACACACACCGTAGCTTGGCCTCGAGGAGAGGCTGTGTGACCCAGTGGGCTGCGCACAGCCTGAGCACCTGCCCACCAGTCAGGCTCTGAGCCGCACCCCGGGAGGCAGCACAGCCCTGTCTGATGGCGCGCCAGGGCTCCTGAGAGACTAGTCTCGAGTCAGAGAGCCGCATGAAAGAGTGACTGTGGGGGAGCGAGCTGTCGGAGGCTTTGGGAGGACACATAAAGGGGTGGCCCTTGTGGGGAGGGCAGGGGAAGCACATGAGGACGTGGCTCGAGTTCTGAGGCCAGGAGAAAGGAGGGTACACATCTCCTCAGTCCATTGGGAACTAGGATTGCAAAGCGGCCAAGCTGGGGGAGCCACTGAGCTGAGGTGGCTGGAGCTTGGTGAGCAGGGACACCAGGACAGATGACTTAGTCTGAGATGGTGGGGAACAGAGTCAAGAACAGGGCGAGGCTGCTGAGTGGGTACAGCGGCAGGACCTGGGGCTGCACGGGACATGGGGCAGAGGCCAGGGCATGTCCATGCTGGTCCCGGGGCCCAGGGGTCAGTGTGGACAGAGGCCTCATGGGCATACCCCGGGATCACCCCGTGACGTGCCGAGCCTGTGGGTGCTGTGGTACAGATGGACAGACGGCTCTAGGTTGCAGGGGGTCAGAGTGCTTGCTCAAGGTGGCAGAGGGGCCAGCCGGAAGCTGAGGTCAACATGGGGTCCAGCTACTTCCCGAGAGGGGGGGTCTTACTGCCCTTCCATAGGGCGTCGTGTTGGCACTTCATGGGTGTCTTTGTCCATTTGGTGTTCCTAAAATAATGGACTAAAACGGACTAGAAGCTGTGAGAGTGCCCCATTATGCGCGGTAGTTTGGTGTCATGGAGAGGGAGGAGGACTCGCTTGGGCCTTCTGACGGGTCCCGTCGGTTCCCACTGGCCCGTGTCTCACCACCTGAGTCCGGGGGATCCTCATGGGCTCCCCACAGCTCTTCCGAGTGATGGCCGCCCCGGCCCAACCCTGCCCCCAGTTCCCATCTCAGGCTGCAGTGTGCTCCTGGGCCCCCCGCCGTGTCTGACCAGTGTCCTCCCCCCAGTGCACAGTGCTGCCGTGAACGCCCTCTCCTTCCACCCGTCGGGGAACTACCTGATCACGGCCTCCAGCGACTCGACCCTGAAGATCCTGGACCTGATGGAAGGCCGGCTGCTCTACACACTCCATGGGCACCAGGTGAGGGCTGTCGGCCCGGCGCTGGACAGTGGAGAGTGGAGGGGTGCTGCCTTGAGACGGGGCCGGGCCGCAATGGACCCACTGGGTCCCACCACAGCCGGGGCAGTGGGGGGAGGGGCAGAGGTGGGCTTGCCCTGCAGGAAGATGGGGAGCCCTTCCCCTGTGACCTGGGCAGGCTGCTCGGCCTGGGTCTGGTACAGCTAAAAGGAGGGAATGGGAGTGAAGTTGGCCGGGTGGGAGAGGCACCCCTGGGCATGATTGGCAATCCTCCTCCCTGCAGGGGGCCGAATGGTCTCGCCCCTAATGGCCTTGGCATCCTTTAGTCTAGTGGTTCAAAGCCCTGGAGCCCATGCCCTGAGTTGCCACTGGGATCCCCCAGGGGTTCTGGGATAGGCAGACATCAGTGCCACTGGAGAGAGAGACGTGACAGATCTCTCTGCAGAGGCCAGCAGAGGAGGGGACTCCCCTGTGTGTGTGTTTTCTGGGGGCTCCTGGCGTTCATTGAGGGAACAGAGGCAGAGCCCTCCGTGTAGGCTTCACACCAGGTGCCCTGGGCTCTGGGCGGGCCGTGGCCAGCATGCGGGCCCCTGTGGCTGGCTCTGGGAGGGGAGCTGCGTGTGGCTTCCCAGCAGCTGGGATCAGGCTGTGGTCAGGCCTCTCACACCCCCCAGGAAGCGGGGCTGAGCAGGGCGTCTTCAGCTTCAGAATGACTTCTGTTGGTTTGCACCACGCCCGTGTGGGGTGGGGGTGGTTCCAGAGCTGCTAGTCCCTCTCCTTCCCCACCCGTGGGCAGGAGGCAGTTGGGGCGGAGAGTGGGCCAGTCCCCTGAGGGGAAGGGCCACCAGGGGCGCTCCTCGGGCAGTGAGCTGTCACGCTGCACTTCACACCATCTGAGTTAGTGCCCAGGGGCCATGTGGCCGTGGCAGGGCCAGGGAAACATGGCCTTTTTCTTCTACTTCCTTGGGCCTGGAGGCTGCTTGCTGCCCCTGGCCTTGTGAGGACCCCTCGACTTCCCTGTCAGAGACGAGCTCTGTGTAGGACCAGTGGGCCTGTGCCCAAAGAGGAAAAGCGTTTCCCTGAAATGACGCGTGAACAACGCAGAGAACCGATCTGCGGGCTGTCTGGCTTGGTGAGGGTTCCCGGAGCAGCCGGGTCCCCTCTCAGCCCGAGAGCGCGCGATGTGGCAGCGTCTCATCTGTCCTTTCCCAAGCTCCAGCGCAGCCCCCAGCGCAGAGGCCAGCCTGTTGACATTGCTCTCTGAGAAGCGACACGGGGACTGCGGAGTGTCTCCTCGTGTGGTGGCTTGTCTGCCGTTAACCTAGAAACGTGGGAATGAGGCTGAGGGACACTGACAGTGTAGGGGCCACGAGGTGGCTCCATGCAGTCCCTGCCATTTCTCTTTCAGGGCACCGGTGTGCCCAGAGGGGGAGGAGAGCGACACGAGCCGACCGCTGCTCCTCTTGCAGCTGTGTTTGTCTGTTCGTCTGCTCCTAGCTCCCTGGGCCGTGGAGTCTTGGGTTTGTCTGGCCTTTGTCCTGCCCAGGATGGTCGTCATGTCCCCAGGTCATCTCTGCGCTGGCTTTCCTTGTCAGCCCCTGGGACCAGCCAATGGTGTCATGGTTACATTACTGGACTCCCATGTAGTTGACTGCGGTTTGAGCCCCAGACCCTGCTGGCTTAAAACTCACACCGGGTACATGTGTGTGCATACCCAAGATCAAGAGAGGAGAAGGGATTGTGGCGTGGCCATCCCCCCGGGGGGTGATTTCTCACTTTCTGTTTCCCTTCTCTTCAGTGAGCACACACACCCTCTAGCAAAGAAAACCTGTTTTTAAACCTCTCAAAAAAAATAATAATAATAAAGGAGAATCCACACTCCATCAGGTGGGCCGAGGCAATTCCTGACCATGCACGTCCGTCCCCACCAACTGCCCTCAGTGCTGCCTCACCCAGGGCCTTGGTCTGTAGGGACCATTCACAGTGAGTGCCCTGTGCTGGGCCTCCCTCCTGGAGGACAGGCCAGGGGGCATCCAAAACCCACGTGGTGGCACTAGTCTGGCTGGGGGACCAGTGTCCTGGCTGAGGCCCTGGAATTGTGCGTGGAGGCTGAATCAACTGTGGCCATGACAGTTGAGCAGGAGGAAGGAGAGTCCCTGCTTCTCGCCAGATTAGTAAGACTTTGGGGTGTCAGAGCTGCAAGCGCACCTTGTCATCCTGCCTCACCCCCTCATGTTACCGGAGGGGACACTGGCTGCAGAGGGAAGGGCTTTCCTATCGGCTGCAGCTGTCATTCAAAGCCTCGTGCCCTGGGCGAGATCCTCGCAGCAGCGCGTGGCAAGTGTGGGGGCAGTGTGCTAGAAATACAGTTTTATTTTTCTCTATTTTCCGAAACATAATCTTGAGCCATGCTCGTTCAGTTTAGGTCCCCTGGAGCTATTTGGGAGAGGCTGGTGGGCGGGTGGTGGGCGGGGAGTTCAATCTGGTGTCTGTGGCTGCGCATTCGCTACGTCGCCGCAGAGTGGCTGGGCTGCACGCTGGTCCACGTGCCCGGCCAGTCGTGGCCCAGACCTGCGCAGGGGCTGCTGTCCATGCCGGGCCGTACTCAGAGGCGGTCCACAGGGCCTGTGTCAGGCCAGGCCCTAGACCAGGCTGGGTGAGGGCCGCAAAGGAGCCCAACTCCACACAAGGGGGTGGCAGTGTGAGTGACAGTGACCAGAGCCTCTGGGCTGCCCCCAGGCTGCTGTGGGGGGAAGCGGCTCTCGGGCTGGCCGCTCTTCTCTTGCTTCTGTGCGTGCCCTGTGGCTCTTGTTCAGGCATTTCGTTTTGGGGGACTGTTTTGATGCTCGGGCAGTCATGCCTGACTTGGGTGGGTGGGCACCTCCTGGAGAGGTAAGGGGGAGGGGAGAGAGAGAACAGCTCTTTCATTCCGCCCTAAGCAACCAAGAGGCCAGCCTGCCGTGTCTCCTGCCAGCAGCCTGGAGCTGGGGGCTTGGAGCCCGTGTCCTTGGCCAGGGTCGGGAGAGTGCCTCGGTGTCCCTGGGCAGCAGCTCCTGCCTAGAGGCTACCCCTTCTCTGCTGCATCGTGATGGCCCAAGAGCTCCCCAGGGCCCTAGAGCCCGGCTCATAGCTGGTGCTGGTAAGCAAGCCTGGGAGCCTGCTGGTGGGGTTGTGGGCGCACCACCTGGTGGGCCGGGTTGCGATTTTTCTGCCTGAGCCGGGGATCAGAGAACAGGGTGCCTGCATGGAGGCCTCGGGGCCTCCTTGGTCTCCAGGTCTGATGATTATTTAGCTTTCCTTCTGATGGAGGGGTGTGGGCTGGGACAGTCCTGTCTGCTCACTCGCTGGCCATGCTATGAGAACCAGGGCCAGCAGGTGGCATGGTGTTAAGGTGCTGGATCCCAAGTGGCCGACTGCCTGCACAGCTCGAGTCTCAGACCTGGCAGCGTGAGAAACACGCCGGGCACACATGCATACGTGCATTCCTCGAATCCCAAGAGGCAAATGGAGGAGAAGGGATTGCAGTGTGGCCATTCCCCCAAGTGGTGACAGCTCACTTTCCCTTTCTCCCTGCTCTCTCCAGCAAGCACTCATGCCCTATAGCAGAGATCTAAAGAGAGAGAGAGAGATAGGGAGGGCGAGGGAGAGGGAGGGAGGGAGCCAACCAAACCACTTCCACACCTCTTAGGAGCTGGTGGGAGGTGGGGTACCTGGCTGGCCTTTTGCCAACAGAGCTGTCGTGGCACACAGTGAGAGTTCAGGCAAGCCGGGGCCTCCGCGAATCAGGTGGAGGGTGTGAGGAGAGCAGAGCGGTCCGGACAAGCTGCCAGGGGCAGCAGAGGGAGTGGAAGAATGTCAACATGGCTGACATTGACATCTAATCTAGTTGCTGCAGGTGCCTCTGTCCTTTTTAACAACTTTCCCTATTGACATTTTGTGTTTGAAGCACTGGGTTTGGGAATCGGCAGGGGAGGGAGGTGGTGTGTGGCGGGATGACTGTGTGGGTCCAGGTAAGCTCCAGGGCAGGTGCGGCTGGTCAGGAGGGAGAACAGGGTGGGGCCGGGCTGGGTCTAGTGCTTGTGAACGATTAGGAATCCACGCCACCAGGGCCACTGCTCAGTGACACTCAGGAGTCACCGTGAAGGTGCCCAGGCTGGGCCCTGCCCACTCCCGCAATGGTGACCTGGCGGAGCGAGTGCTAACTGCATCAAAGGATGAGCCCCACGGGGAGAGAATGTTCTCTAAGAACACGTGCCAGATTCCATCGTGGCAATGACAGACTGCCCCCAACCAAGCCCCCATGCTCTGGAAACTTTAGAATGCACCCCCAAATAACTGGGGGTCAAAGGACGAACTCTCAATGGGAGCTAAACATTTGGAAGTAAAAATGCCGCATTCTGGAAATGCCTGGGATTTTTCCAAGGTGGTTATCAGAGGCCAATGTGTAGCCTCAAATGAATTTATTTTAAACTAAGAAAAATGGAAGAGAACTGAATTAACAGCTCTGTGCTGGAGACGATAGAAAGGACACAGAGCACAAGACTTTGTCTGGTCTTCGCAAATGCTGGGGCTCACAGCGTTTGCAAAGTGGGGGCAGAGGGATGGGCTGGCCACTGGGGAGGGGAGCAGGGCGGGGAGGGGACCTGAGTGGGGCCTAGGTTGTCCAGGGGCTTGAGAGCCGAGTCCCGAGGTTCGTTTGTGGTCCACAGTCCTGCCCGTGTTCTGGTGTATGTTGGCATGGGCCTGCAGCACAGCACAGGACTGGCTGTTCTCTGTGCTGGCCTGAGTGCCCTGGACAGCGAACAGGAGCTTGTGGAAGACACTCTTTAAAAAAAAAAAATTATCTAATTATTTATTGTGATTTTGGGGCCTTTGAGTCTGGGACTTGAACCGTGGTTGACCATGTGGGAATCTAGCACCTCAACCGCCATGCCACCTGCCAGCCCTGGAAAGCCACTGTTTCCAGGAACTTAGAGCTACTGGTGTGGGAGCCACGTGGTCCTCTGGGTAGACGGGCACTGTCGGGGAGGGTTGCAGGCCCCACACTGCTTCTGTGCTTGCAGCTTGCGCCACCCCTGCAGTTTCCTGAGCTGGGGCTCTGGGAAAGCACGGCCCCTTTTAGCAGGAGGGCCCCCACACCCCGCTGTCGGACCCTGACCTTCCTGCTCTGCTCTGCTCTGCTCTGGGCTGCAGGGGTGCTGGGCCTCCAGCCTCATTCTTGGTGGTTCTGCTCCACCCCTACATCTTTCCCAGCGTGGCACATGGTGGCTGAGCGGCGACAGGAAAGGAGAGTGGCTCACGAGTGTTTGTTTGGCCTCTTAGTTGCCGTGCCGCCGTGGAAACCTGCTGTGGCTCAGCAAGCTCTGGCCAGGCCGAGGGCCCATCTCTTCTGACACTCCCTGTGCTGGCTTCCTTCCTGTTTCTCTGTTCCCTCTTTGCTTTTCCTCAAAATGAAAATACAGTCGTTTTGTGGCTCGGCTTTTACATTAGCAGCAATGCCCTGTACTTGTTAAAAATTTTGAAGTGTGGAAAATGGGAGAAATTTCTAAGAATCAAGTAAAAGTCCCCTGAAAAGTCCCCCTTTCCCTCCAAAAGTCCTGTTAACCCCATGCTGAGTAGGGTTTATATGCAGCTGGTGTCACGCAAAGGAGACACGCAGTCCCCGATGTCTTGCATGTGGTGTGTCACACTTGCTGACGTCATGGGCATTAATCCCCATCAGCAAAAGTGGATCTGCTTCATCCTGGTTCTTGGTGGCCTGGGATTCCCACGGCTGCTGAGCCCTGGTGGCTTCACCTGCGTGAAGGAGGCAGGGGCAGGCGGGGGCCGGAGTTTTCGTCTTTGTGTTCGCTCAGGCCTTGTTCCCCCAGTTGGACTTGGCAGCCCTAGGAAGGAGGTAATGGCTTAGACATGTCCCCCAGAGTTTCTGTGTTGGAAACTCGCCCCACAGCGTGGTGGTGCTGGGAGGGAAGCCTGATGCAAGGCGAGGGGTCACAGGGGCGCTGCCCTGAGGCCTGGACTGGTGCTCTTTCCACAGAGTGAGTCTCACGAGGGCGAGCTCGGCCCTCTGTTCTCGCTCTCTTGCCTCTCACTGCCCTTCTGCCATGGGATGACGCAGCAAGCTGGCCCTTGCCCCTGGTCTTGGACTTCCCAGCATCCAGAAGCACAAGCCAGTGAATTTCTATTAACGGGTAATCCATTTTGGGTTTTTGTTTGTTTGTTTTTTTTTGAGAGATTTTTGCTATAGGGCACTTGCACTTGCTGGAGAGACAGAAAGTGAGAAATCACCCCCCCGGGGGATGGCCACACTACAATCCTTTCTCTATTCTCCTCTCAGAATCTTGGGCACACACACACACACACACACACACACGCACCTGGCGTGAATTTTATGTTGCCATGTCTGGGACTTGAACTGCAGTCGATTCCATGAGAATCTAGTGACATAACCATTACGCCATCTGCTGGACTCCCCCCCCCCCCCCCCCCCCCCCCCCCCCCCGTTTGTTATATATCACCCAGTCTCAGGTGTTGACTTACAGCAGCACAGACAGACCGAGGTGAAGGGCAGGCACAAACTGTGTTCTGTGCAGCGAGTGTGTTCATCGGATAAGGTGCTCGGAGCCCGCCTGAGCGCTCAGCGCCGGCTGGGGTCTGCTCACTTTCCTCCCCACCTCCCAGCACAGGACCTCTGAGAAGGGGGGTACGTGGATCCCAGAATGTGGGCGGGCTTGTTCCCTCCTGTCCAGTGTGCCTAAACCAGTGTCACCTGGGTGTCATCTCTCTCCCGGGGTAGGGGGTGCAGAAGCTGCCTTGCTTCATGGTCCCGGGGTCTCATTTCCAGCCCAGTTGGGCTGGTCTTTTCTGGCACTGGATGGAAGGTGCCTCCATGTCCTGTCGTCTGTGAATCAGCCCTAACACTCCTGCAGGAGGCCCTACACACAGCAAGTGCCTAACTGGGGCTCCGGCCACTCCCTGTGCTAGTCCGTAGGGATCGAGGTGGCCCTCGTGGCAGGGCCTGGGCCGCCTTGGTCAAGGAGACAGTATCTCCTGTCTAGTTTTGCTCGGGAATGCTGGGTACTGGCTGCTGTGCACGCGTGGCTGGGAGCAAGAGATGGTTGTGGCTGTGGTCGTGGTGTTGTGGCTGAGAGGATCCTTGCTCTGTGCATCCTTCTGGAATGGACTCAGGTGTGTAGGGAAGAACCGCCTTTACTAGGGGCCATGCACCCCCCACCCCAAAGCCCGGACGTGCTCACTGGCCTTTGGATCACTGCCAGGCACCTGCCTGGAATCCCCCTTGAGATGGTCCTGCAGACTTGCAGCACCTGGAAGCCAGAGCACACAGGCTCCCCTCAAAGCCCGAACAGGAGAAAAGGGTTGTGGATTTCAGAGGGACACGTCACGTTGCCCTGGGACCACACCTTTGGTTACCCCTCCCTGGCCGGTGTCCCACTACCCGGGCTGCCTCTGCCCTGCCTGCGCAGGCCATTGGCTCCTCCTTGGGCTCCCCACTTCTTTGGCTAGAGCAGGGCAGTGGGAGCCTGGTCTAGGTCAGAGGGACCGGGTTCTGGTCACAGGGCTGCAGCCTGACCTCCAGCTCCTCGCAGGAGAATGGGGGACCACGATTGCCATCGTGATGGGGCTGCTGGCATGAACTGGGCCCTTCACTGATCTCTGCCACCCACAGTTTCACGGCCCGGCCGTTGCCCTGTCGTGGTGCGTGGGGCAGAGGTCTCTGTCGGGCCCTTGCCCTGGGCCACACGCAAGCCCTTCGCCAAAGATCGCCCCCATCCCGCTGTGCTTTCTTTCAGGAACTTCTAGTTTTCTGCCTGTGACTTAGCGTTTGTTCCTTCTTCTTTGTTCTACCAGGGACCAGTCACCACTGTTGCCTTTTCAAGGACAGGGGAGTTTTTCGCTTCCGGAGGCTCTGATGAACAAGTAAGTGAAGAGTGGCCTGAGGAGTCTGGGCAGATACTGCTCGGAGCTGCAGGAGGCTGAGTCCATCTCGGGGGTGGGCCAAGTTCCACCAGCTTCCTTAATGGCTTTCCACAACCCCGGAGGCCCCCTTGGCCCTTGAAGTGGGGGCACTTGGATCCAGCTCCCTCACCCAGAGCTGGTCCCCCTCCGGAGCTGACCTTCAGGAAATGTCTCAGAGCCCTCACTGCTCAAAGTGGTGTGGGTTGGAAAGCTGACTACTGTTGGCAGAAAAAGAGTTGTTTTCTAGATTTTTCCTGATCGTGAAGGAGCAGAATGACTCTGGGTCCTTGGTGCAGGTCTAGGAACACAGCCAGTGTGACAAGAACTTCATGCCGCTCGTAATTGTCACGACAGCCCTTTGGGCTCTCCCCCCATCCTGCAGACGAGGACACTGAGTCCCAGCAGATGGCAGAGCTGGGACAGGCACTGGGGACATCTGATTTCAGGGCCGTGCCCCTGCCCTGGGAGCCTCTGTTCTGTCACCTGCTGCCCTTTGCTGCCTGCCCCGCTGTTTGAGGGGTCAGCCTTTTCAGCATCACGCTGCAGAGAGGAGCTTTGGGAGGAGGTCCTGTCTGCCCTCGCCACTCTGCTGAGTCTTCAACCTGTTGCCCTGCTGCCTGTTGCCTAGACCGTCGGACACCAGCCTTGCTCACGGGGTGCCCTGTCCCTGGGGTCTAGCCCAGAGCTGGCCTGGGGAGGCCAGGAGCACCGAGTCCACTGTGAGCCTCTCTCCAGTGTCCGGGCAGTGCCCCTCGTCCGAGAGCTGCATTGCCTGCGGCAGGGAGAAAGGTGTGGCTGTTTTGAGCCATGTTGACCTGGTGGATTGCCAAGAATGCTCTTCCCCTCGAGGCCAGGCTTGTGGCACTGACCGCTCACCCAGAGTAGTCCCATCACCCCACCTGAGCCCAGCCCCAGTGAGCTGTCCTGATTTGGGCTGAGTGCCGGTACGGCAGAGGGCGATTAGAGGCTTTGAGCACCGCCCCGATGGGGACAGCAGACACCTTCCCACACCAGTGTCAGCCCTGACACTGGCAGACCAGGGAAGAGGAAGGCAGAGGGGACCCTAGAGCCTCCACAGAACAGCGAGGTCTAGCTTGTTACCTGGAAGACAGGGATGCCGGTGCAAGCTTTCCATGCAGTAAATGGAGTCCTGGTGAAGTAAATTCACGCAGTGGTGGGGGCACAGTGGGAAGTGGAGCCCCACACCCTCCGGCCACTCTCAGGCCTCCATTGAGTCAGCCCCCAGGCTGCCTTCTCAGTCGGCTCTGAGAGCTTTCTTGGAGTGACGGTTGGCATTCTCTCTTCACGCTCACAGCAGCCACTCGACTCCTAGGAATTTGCTCGGCAGTCAGGTGTGCACGGTTACCTGAGGACCCCGTAGACAAGGGTCATCTGCTGGGACCGGAAAGCTGGGGCCTCTCTCAGAACGGTGAGGCTCATGGCTGCCTCCTGGCGGGTGGCCTTGAGGGCACGTCGAGTGTGCGCCTTGTGTGGATGGCATGGCTCTTCTGTGGTCTCAGTTGACCCCTGGCCTCCACGTCTGTTGAGAAGCCCAGGCCAGCCATCCTGAAGGTGGCCCTGAGGGCATGTGGTAGCCTGTGGCCAGCAGCCTTCAGCAAGGGCTGCTCTTGCTCCCCTCAGCCGTCATCCATGAGCCTGGGACAGAGACCCTGTTTCTAGGAAGGCACTGAGTGGACGTGTTTCTTATGGATGAGCTTAGCCACGGCAGAGCCGGTGTGGTGGTGCATGCACCTTGAGTGCCTGTGTCCATGCTGCCGTCTCTCACGAGCCTCACAGCCGCCCTGCAAGGTAGACACTAGGATTGTCCCTCTTCAGGTGAGGAACTGAGGCAGGGGTCGGGTCCCTTGCCCAGAGCCACACAGTAAGGGGTGGAGGCAGGGCCTCAACCCCAGTGGTCTGGCCTGAGGTCCACTGTGTGAGCCTCTCCTCCCGTACAACAGGCAGGGCCCCACACCCTGAGCTGGTTTTTCCTTGGAGAGATGAGTGATAAACAAGAAAAAGGGACAAATGGGTCAGATAACGCCCGACTCTGATGCCATGAAGGAAATAAACAGCAGACTGAGGCGACAGTTAGTAGGAGGCTAGAGAAGGCCTCTGAGGAGGTGGTGTGGGAGCAGGCACCGCAGCTTGGAAGGAGCCAGCCTCATGGGGCTCAGGCCGACATCCCACAGAGGGAGCAGCAAATGCCTCTGTGGCCGTGGTAGTCCACAGTGCAGGGAGTGGCCTTGGCCCTCTTTCTCGGTGAAGGGCACCGACAAGGGTCCGCTCCCCTGATCCTGTGTGTGTGCTGGTCTCGGCAGGTGATGGTCTGGAAGAGTAACTTTGATGTGGTTGACTACGGAGAAGTCATGAAAGCCCAGAGGCCCCCGCCCACGCTGCCCAGCTCCACCAGGAATCTGGTAAGTGGCCTGGCAGGCGTGTCCTGAGCCCTGCAGCACTGGTGGGCTGGGTCACGGTGAGCAGCCCAGGCCTGGAGATGGTGGTGGGCCGCAGCGTTAGGTGGTCACGGGAAAGGGACCCTGGAAAGATCTCATTTCCAATGGCCAGGGAATAGACAAACCATAACTAGGTGGCAAAAGCCCACTGCCAGTGCCCGGGCCCCCATGCCGTTCGGTGGGCGAGTGCTTCCATGGCACCTGCTGCAGGTGGATGGGGCCTCAGGAAATGAAGGACCTTTCCAGGACCCAAGTGTGGGTTCCTAGAGGGCTCAGAGCCTGAGCCACAGCTGGGGCGAGTGGGAGAGGGCCTGGCCCTGTACTCTCACTTCCCTTTCTAACCACGCAGAGAAGTTCCTCAGCCACGAGCCAATTTTAGACTGTTGTTGGTAAAAGGGCATTCAGCGTTCCTGGATTAAAAGTGTTATGTCTTTTTTGATGAATATTCAGAGGGGGAATTAAAAACTGACCTAGTCTCATTAAATAAGATCATATTCAGTTTTGGTTAAAATCAATGTGAAGCCAAGGTATGGAACCCACGGCATGAAGCCCCCGTGGCCACAGGCCGTGTACGCCTTCCCCCAGGCTTAGAGGCAGCGCTTCTTCCCCTACGAGGAAACTGGCCTGGACAACAGGAAGTGGTTTACCAAGGCCCCGGCGAGTTGCGCTGGGTCCCAGTAGAGAGCCAGGAAGCCTGCTGAGTCTATGTTGGGGCTCTCTGGGCTCCAGTGGATAGATCTCCTCCTTCTCTACCACCCCCTATTCTGAGTGCTGGGAATGTCCCTGGAACAGGCCGCATCGGGTTTAGAGCTGTCCTCCACCTCCGGCTGGCCCCTTGGCCAGGAGGTCTGGCTCCTCTGTGCTCACCAAACAGTGGCTGGCTCTCAACTTTGGGGTCTATTTGGGAGTGACTGGGTCACGTGCTGGTCTGCTTGCTGCCAGTTCACCGGCCACCTCAAAAACCTATTTCCAAACCATGGGGGTGAGGGCCTCTGGTGGCCCCGACAGGTCTCCAGGTCCCAGCCCTCTCCCTGTGACTCCTTGACTGTTGGGCATTTACGGTGAGCTGGGCACAGCCCAGGCCTTTTCCGCGTGCTGCCCTGTGGTGAACTTACCGCTCCACTCACAGTGACACCCTGGGCTTAGTGTCCTGCCCAGGTGCATGGACCTCGGACTCAGGCTAGGGACTGCAGGTGGCAGGGAATGGTTGGCATCCACTAGCTGGGGAGAACCCCATGTGCTTTGTCTTACAGAAAATAGGACAACACTGGGTTGTTGGAAAAGTCGTGACATATTTTTCTATGTCTTTCTGTGCAAAAATGCATCATGACTTTTCTGACCCGATAGTTTGGAGGAGCCGCTTCTTGTTCCTTCAGTCTTGACTCTGAGATGGTGTGTGGAGCACCCTTACTTCCCAGAGCTGTGAGGCCTGAGAATCTGGGAGGAAGGTCTGTGGGGCGGGGAGAGCCAGCACAGAATAGGGCATGGGGTGGAGGGGAGCCCACAGCCCGGCAGTGCCCGTGCCAACTGTTGGTTCCTAAGCTGTGTCCCTCAGGCCCCATCAGACCGTCGTCACGCTGGGCTCTGTCACTGGCAGAACTCCATGGAGCTCACACAGCGGAAAGGATGTGGCTTCGGGGTTAGAGGACTGGGTCTGAACCTGTCCGTGTGGCCCTAGGCAAAGCGCCCCTCTTCTCAGTCCTCCATTTCCCAAAGGGACCTGAGCACCCCTAAGGCAGACCCGTGTGTGAGGCCAGTGAGCTCTGCTGCCCCGGGAAGTGTCTGGTGACTCCTGAAATCATTCCTGATCAAGGTCAGGCCTCTTATTTCATTTGTCGTAAGCCCTGTGAGACTGAGAGGATGTATGGGCCCACCTGGATGCACCTTCACCGCCGCACCCCCACCCCCAGGGGCACGCCTTCTGGGCCTCTCTGATCTCAGGAACCCCAGGCCAAGAGGAGAGCCACCAGGCATCCGGCCCCCGTGCCACTTGGTGAGACGGTGTTTCCATGGCACCTGCTGCGGGTGGATGGAGCCTCAGGAAATGAAGGACCTGTCCCAGGACCTAAGTGTGGGGTTCCTAGAGGGCTCAGAGCCTGAGCCACAGCTGGGGCGCATGGGAGAGGGCCTGGCCCTGTACTCTTGCTTCCCTTTCTAACCACGCAGAGAGGTTCCTCAGCCACACTTGAAACTGCTTGTCTCATTTGATTGTGAGAAAACAGACATCACTTTTACTGTGCTGCTGGTCATTGAGTATCCAATTCAGCCACAGTAAGTAGATGCTCGTTTTGGTGCAACTGTTGCTGTCTAGCTCCAGATCCTTTGCATCTTCCCAAACTGTGCAGAGCTGGGTTTTTCTTTTCTTTATTTTTCTTTTTTTTCTTCTTTTTTTTTTTTTTTTTTTTTTTTTTTTTTTTTTTTTGAGAGATGTTTGCCACAGGGCAGGTGCACTTGCCAGAGAAACAGAGAGATGGAAAATGAGAAATCACCACCTCAGGGAATGGCCACACTGCAGCCCTTTTCCCACCCTCCTTTTGGATTTTGGGAATGCATGCACATGTCCCCAGGATGAGTTTTTAAGTCTCCGAGGCTGAGACTCGAACCCTAGTCTACTACATGGGAGTCCAGTGATGTAACCACTATGTCATCTACTGGTCCCAGAGCTGGATTTTTTTTTTTTTTTTTAAGAATTATTTAGGGGGTCAGTACTAGCAGTTGGTGTAATGGCTATGTCGCTAAACTCCCATGTGGTCGACTGCGGTTCAAGTCCTGGACCCAGTGGCTTAAACTCACGCCAGGTGTGTGTGTGTGTGTGTGCCCAAGATCCCGAGAGGAGAATGGAAGAGAAGGGATTGCAGCGTGGCCATCCCTTCTGGGGGGGTGGGGGGGTGATTTCTCGCTTTCTGTCTTCCTCTGTCTTTCTGGCAAGTGCACACACCCTATAGCAAAAAACTCTCAAAAAAAAAAAAATAGAATTATTTAGAGGTCAGCAGGTGGCATGGTGGTTAAAGGCATTGGACTCCCACATGGCTGACCATGGTTCAAGTCCCAGACCTGGTGGCTTGCTTTCTCCCTTTCCCTCTCTGTCTTTGTCTCTCTCTGATCAAACTGGAAAATAATAATAATAATAATAAATAAAGTTAAATAAAATAATTCTTTTAAAAAAATTATTTAGTTAATGCATGGCCAGCAGGTGGCGTGGTGGTTAAGGCACTGGACTCCCACATGGTGGACTACAATTTTAGTCTCAGACCTGGAGGCTTGAAAATCTCACCGGGTGTGTGTATGAGGGTGCCCAGAATCCTAGGAGCACAACAGAGAAGAAATTATACCCCTTTGGGGGCGATTTATCACTTTCTCTGTCTCTGTCTTTCTCTGTGTCTCTAGCAAGTGCACTCACCCTATAGCAAAAATTTCTCTAAAAACAAAACAAAAATTTACAAAAAAGAATTATTTAGTTCATTTTATTTATTATTGTTGTTATTATTTGAATTTTCTATAAGGCACATCCTCTCACCAGAGAAGGTGAGAAGCCAACCTGCCACGTCCAGGACTTGAACCGCAGTCAGCCATATGAGGGTCCAATATCTTAAGCACTATGGCACTGCTGGCCCCAGAACTGGACTTTATGGCACTGTTTAGTGCTCAGGTTCCTGGCCGAGGTGGGGGAGCCGATGAGTGTGTCCTTGCCTCCTGCCCACGGGCAGCCCTGGCACTGAGTTCATTTCTGACGTCTGGCCCCATGGCTGCCAGGGTGTCTCAGCTCCCTGGGAGCCCAGTTGCCAGCAGCTCGTGAGCCTGCAGGGCCCCTGTCCCTCTAGCTCTGCCCACTGCTGTCCTTCCAGGGTCTGTTGCCCTAAGCACTCGTGACGTTGTGGGTAGTCACTCCTGGCCCCGGGCTGCCTGCGTGGCAGGGTGTTTGGTCATTGACTCCTTGGCCTCTACCCACTGGATGCCAGCCGCGTCCTCCCCTTCCCTGCCCTCTGCGATGACACCTAAAAGACATTGCCAGCTGTCCCCTGGGGAGAGCCGCATTGCCCCCAGCCAAGAATCAGCCCAGTAAATCCTCTCTCAGGCGTGAGCCCGGGAAGGAAGCTGGCCTGGCAGAGGGACGAGTGTGAGAAGGGGCCGGCGATGAGGCTGGGGCATCTCAGTGGCAGGGTGAACACGAGAGACGTGGGAGGGGCCGGGGAGGACAGAGGCCTGCCATCGTAGCCGCCTGCGTGTGAGGACTCTGCTGCGCTGGGCCCGACCTGGGCTCCCAGCAGCTGCGACCCAGGTTTCTCAGCCTGAGTTTCTAACAGAAGCCCGTTGTGTAGGGAGGTCAGCTGGCCTGTCAGATTTAGACTCCCCCAAAGGTGATTGTAAACAGCCAACAAGACTTTCAGCCTGTAACAGCTTTGCTGTCTGCACTGAAGGCTGTTCTTGCTATCCTACCTTAAGGCTTCCCTGGTCCTGAGACAACACCTGGGGAGTGGCTCGTTAGCTGGCCAGGGTGGCCTGGCTTCTCAAAGAGCCCGTGAGTGCCCCAGCCGCCCCAGAGGCTCGTGAATGCGATGGCCGTCTGCCCCCTTCAGCTCCGTCTGCACACCAGGCCTCAGGCCCTGAAGCTACACGAGAGCCCGTCAGCATTCGGGGGTTGCAGCAAGCCCATGGGCCAGGGGTGGGTGTTCATTCCCTGGCCACGTGCCCCTCGCTGTGTGGCAGTGAGAAGCCAGACCTCACATGTGTCCCCTGCTCTCCTCGCCCCCTGCAGAGCATGCAGGGGCAGCCCTGCCAGCCTGCGGCATCCCTCCACCCTGGAAAACCCCCTGCCCACCACCCCTTCTCTGCCTGCGGCATTTGGACGCTCAGATCTTGGGACGAGGGCCATCCTTGCGCCCACTCTGAACAGAGCTCTGTTCACTGTGGAGCTATTTTCAACCTCTGGTTGAAAATTCACAGCTTATTTTTAGGCGCATTTCATGTTGAAAAGCAAAAGCCATTTCTCAGCCATTCAGAGCGAGAATAATGGGCTCCGTTTTCCTTCTATTCTTGGCAGAGCTGTGCATGAGGAGGGGTCCCGGGCCCGGGGACCAGCAACTGTCTCTGGTCGGATGATCGTAGATGAAGGATTCCGGGCTGTGGCCTGTGTTCTGCCCCGTAGCGACATGTGGCATGTCACAAAACTAGAGGAAGACTGGAAGGGCCACGCACGGGCAGATGGGTGCCTCACAGAAGGGCTTGAGCAGGGGCCAGGGCTGGGGCCCCAGGGCTTGCCTGCAGGGGATGCCCGGCTGGTGTGAGGCTCTGGAGCTCAGATCTGTCCTCTGTGTGCTTAGCCCCCCCCTGCACTCTCCCTGGGGCCTGCCGTAGGCTTCAGGACCCCTTTGTCTTGGCTGGCCTTGACTTCAGCAAGGGCCTCCCAGCCCCACCCACCATGGCACAGGCTTCTGCCTCAACCACTGAAGCGCTTTCATTTGAGACCACTTCTAAATAGCAAGGATGCGTTTATTTGGATATACTCTTATTTTCGCCCCCCCTTGACGTCTGAGGGCCCCTTACGCAATTGGAAGAGAAGGTTGCGTGGGGCAGGGTGGGAGGGGAGGAACACAGAGTTCTAGGTAGTTCAGTGAGACTGAAGGAAGAAGCCACTTCCTGAGTTCTCAGGGTTGGCAGCTCTTGAGGCAGACATTAACCTTGAGCTCCAGGCCGAGGACTTTTCTCTACTCACCTCTCAGGATCTCATGTTAAGGAGAAAAGCTCACCATGGTTAAGAGCTTGGGTTCTGGCTTCCGCCGACCTGTGATTGAGTCCTGCCTAGGCAGTGACCCCAGGCAAGTGGTGGCACCTCCAGGAGGCCTTGTCTCCTCTCCTGTCAAGGGGGTGATGCTGGCCTCCTCGTGCGAGATTTCACAGGTGGCGTGTGCCAAGCAGCACTTGGCACCATGCTTGACACACAGCAAGTGCTCACCAAGCTTTCGCTGTTTTTAAAATGTTCCTTTCTCTTCTCTGTTCAACTCAGAGCCACCCTCATGACTGCATGTTCAAAGCCTGCTAGGAGAACTAAGTCAGGCCATAGTAGATTTGCTTCCTCGCTTGGTAGCAGTGAGGGCTTGGGTCTCGCACTGTGAGCACAAATTCCTGGCCTGGCGTCCGCTTTCAGCAGTGAGAAGGAAGGTGTGAGTTCCAGAGGATGCAGGGCAGGAGCGAACCCCAGACTTCCGTGTCTTAGGCAGAAGCCTCTCTCTCTCCACTTGACCCCAATTCTCTCCTAATTTTTCCAGGACTATTAGAGGAGGCTCTTGGCTTTCTGCTTGCTGCTACAAGTTTTTAGACAGTTTTCTGCCCAAAGCAGCATCCTTGGAAAGTAGCTGTGGGTGATGCAGATCTGCAAGATCCAGGGTTTGCAGAGGGGCCACCCAGGCCCAGGGCAGGATCCTGCCTCCCTTTCCTTCCAGAGGCCACGACTGACTTTACTGCCAGGGGCACGTTAAGTAATCACCGTTGTCTACGGGAGTGGTTGCCTGTGAAACGCACCGGGACATCCTTTGCGGAAATCCATCAGGAGATGTTAGCTGGTCTTCCCAGCAGCGATGGTGAGGAGACAGACTTTAACATCTGACCTTTACGCAGTCGCTCTCCAACTTTGGTCCGAATCGGAATCACTCTGAGGGCCTGCGAAAGCTCAGCTCGCTCGGCCCCATCCCCAGAGTGTCTGACTCAGCCGGGAATGAGCCTTTCTGATGGATTTCCAGGTGATGCTGCGGCTGGCCCGGGGACCTGCTGTGAGACCCACTGGTCCCGTGGAAAACAGTCTAGCGGTTGTGACTGGCATGCTGGGTGGGAAGGTGGGGAAGAAGGACATCTCTTTATATCTTGAACTTTCTGTGACTCATGATAGCTTGGCAGTTGGAGACACATGTACCTTTCAGATCACCATTGTGGAGAATGGGTGTAGAGGAAAAGGGATGTAGCCTTGGTTCTACTCTCAATGCAGTGTTGAAAGAAATTCCTGGGGCGGGACCAGCAGTTGGTGTAATGGCTATGTCACTGGACTCCCATGTAGTCGACCACGGTTCGAGTCCTGGACTCAGTGACTTAAACTCATGCCAGGTGCTTGAGTGTGTGTGCCCAAGATCCCAAGAGGAGAATGGAGGAGAAGGGATTGCGGCGTGGCCATCACCCCTCGGGGGTGATTTCTTACTTTCAGTCTGTCTCTCTCTGTCTTTCTGGCAAGCACACGTGCCCTGTAGCAAAAAACTCTCACAAAAAAAAAAAAAAAAAAAAAGGCAGTGTTGAAAGAAATCCCTGGGCTACATCCCTAGTGTGGTGGTTAAAGCATCTGGATCCCACATGGCCATTTGCATGGTTCATGTCCCAGACCTGGCAGCTTAAAAAAACAATGGGCTTGTGTGCATGCATGTCCAAAAACCCAGATGGAGAGTGGAGGTGAAATTTAGTGCGGCCATCCCCCTTGGGGGATATTTCTTTCTTTCTCTGTCTCTCTCTGGTGAGTACATGCTCTCTATTTCAAATTAAAAAAAGAAAAAGAAAAAGAAAAAAATCCCAGTGCTGCCCGTAGACCCAAAGGCACCCATTTGGCTCTGTTTACAACCAGATAGACAGATAGATGTATGAATGTCCATCCAGCAGAGGACACTGATGAGAGGAGACTGAGACTCACTGCGGCCCTGCTGCAGGCCTGGCCGCGCTTGGTGTGGCATCTCGGCCTCTGTCCTGCCCACTAGTGCTACTGCCATTAACCCAGTTATCTGTTCTCGAATCCTCATTCTCACCTGCTGTCTGCATTGTCCTCGGTGTCTCCTCTGCCGTCACGGTGTCCCTGCAGGAGCGGGTGCCTAGGTCAGCCCCAGCCTCCAGGGCGTGTGCTGAGCTTTAGGGCAGCTGCTGGGTGTGAGTCCTGACACCTGAGCTGGAGATGGCCTGGGCGTTCGTGGCTCAGCATTTAAACCCCAGATGAAGGTCTTGTTTTGCAGAGGATTTTGGGGGAAATGCCTCTAGGAAGTAAGAGCAAGGACAAGCCCTGAAACAGCAGTGGCAGTGGAGGCGGCAAGGACGGGGGGCAGAAGTCGGAATTTCCTTCTCTGAGCCGCCCCTTTGAGGGGCTGATGGTAGTTTTTTACCCCTGGAAAATCCCCAGTCTTTCCACAAGCAAGCAGGTCCCTGTCCAGGGGAGAGTTGACGTGCTGTGAAGGGAGCGCCACCGGCACCGTGTCTTCACGTAGACCAGCAGACGGCGTGTTCCTGCGCTCCCAGGGCTCGTGTCACCAAGTCGGAGGGGCCTGGCTCTGAAATCCAGAGGCGGCTGGAGGCTGGGTCCTGCTCTGTGTGTCAGGACACTCCTGGTGCACACCCTAGCTGCTTTTCAAGCGTCCCAGAACTGTTCTGGCATACGTAGCCGAGAGCACCTTTCATTTTGGCCTCTGGGGCCACCACAGTGACATTGCCACTTTGCTGATGGTGATGACAAGTGGTCTAGAGCCCCGTCAGGCCACGCTGACAAGTCACCTCTCTACACGAGAGCAAGACTCGTAAGCCAACAGTGTGGCAAAGGCAGGGAGTGGGCCAGAGTCGAGGTCTTTGGCATTTGAGGGTCTTTTTTTTCTCCCCCTATTTTGGTTCCATTCTGTTTTTTCAAACTCTAAAATCTGGACATGGAAGAAATGAGCTGTATAAGAAATAAAGCAAGTTGCATAATCCGGCGGATTCTCTGGGCCACAGTCTGTTCCCAGCAGAGCTACACTCGTCCTTTCAGTCCCACCCCCAGCGCCCCGCCCCCACGCAGTCTTCCTGCTCTTCTGCCCAGGTCCGGCTTCCTAGAGTGCCCTCACCCGCGGTGGGCTTTGGGACCCTGACTTGTCTCCCTGGAGGCTGAGTGCACTGATAAATCAGGAGCCCCCAGAGTTAGAGAACACGGCCCGTGCCAGTCTGTGGGCAGCGGGGGCGTGCACGGCTGGGCTGCTCTGGCACCCTCCTTTTGCCGTCCAGTGGTCTCGGGGTAAACGAAGGAAGCTGCTTCCTGGCCTGTCACGTCGGGGCAGGTGGCAAGGGGTGGTGTGGGTGATGGCCTGCCAGCAGGGGGTGGGGAAGCTGCATGTCTGGACTGGACGTTTCAGAACTTCTGTTCATTTTAAATGGAAAAAAAAGCCCCGTGCGGTGTATGTTTTCCAGATTGGATAGCTCGCTGGCCATGTGGTGTAAGGGTGTTGGATGATGCTTCTGTTTATGTTCCTATTGGTTACCATGGGGAAAAATCAGAATAGATGGTTTCCATGGAGATTATCTTACAATTAGTTCCTTTGACGGTCCGGACACTGCTGCAGGGTTCTCTGAGTGCTCTGGGTGCTTGTGGGGACTTTCGGCGGCCATGTCGGAGGTTGGTCAGAACGTCCCGTGAGCTGTCATCCGCTCCTGTGCCTGTGATCCTGGGACACCAGAGTGGGGCGATCCTTGGGCTCAGGCTTCCCGTTGGAGTCCCACTCACTCCGCCTCAGCTCTGTCACTTATTCTAGTTACTAGGAAGCCTGTTTGTGGGTGGTTAAAACAAAAACCTTCGTCTTGTGAAAATATTCAAGATAGCGTTCAAACTAGAAAGAAGAGCAGAACAAATCCCCGCGTGCCCTCACCTGGCTTCGGCATTGTGCTAACCTCGTTGGCTCTCTCCCTGTATTTTTTAGAATTACAGCTTTTTTTTTTTTTAAGTCCCAACATGGGGACCATCAAATGGTGTGATGATTACGTCTCTGAACTCCCACGTAATTGACCACGGATTGAGTCCTGGATCTGGCTACTTGAAACTCATGCTGGGCACGTATGCATGCGTGCCCAAAATCCTGAGGGGAGAATGGAGAAGGGCCATCCCATCCTCCCTGGGGTAGGGGTGATTTCTCACTTTCTGTCTCTCTGTCTCTTTCTGGCAAGCACACACATTCTATAGCAAAATCTCAAAAGAAAACAAAACAAACAAACAAAAAAACCCAGTTATGTCATTTTACTCTAAATAAGGACTTTTCTTGGTTCCAGAGTGATAATGTTTTTATCATATCTCAAAATTGTTAATTCCTTCAGATCCAGTACCTAAGTCCATATACACATTTTTGTCCATCATGTCAAGAATGTTGTTTTAGGCTTTTTTGTATAAAGACGTGGGAAGCTTTAAGAAAACCCAAGTCCCTCCCACCCCAGCCACCAGGGCTGAGGACTCTGTCCTGGAGCTGTGGCCAGGAGGGATGGGTGGAGGAGCATCTGGGCTCCCTCCCACCACCCTCCCACTGTCCCCAGGGAGGCCAGGAGCTCCTTGTTCCTTCCTGGAGGTGTGTCCAGGGCAGGGGGGCCGGCTACCGCCCACTGTCCTGGGAAGGCGACCGCTGTGGGGCGCTGGCCCTCTTCGAAGCCTGCAGGGGGAGGGCGGAGAGAGGTGATGTAACTTTGGTCCCAACAGCTGTGTGCAGCTTCATTTCCAGGAAGGAAAAGGCTGTGAGACCCTGCAGGCCAGAGAGTCCTGCAGCTCCTCCCCGGGAAGCCTGGAGCCGCCAGTGGAGGCTGCGGCCAAGCTGAGGCCTGCTGCCTCTGCGGGTACGGCAGAGCCCGCCCTGGTTATCCGTGTTGGAGGCTTCGCTCGCGTCCTGTGATGTGCACAAAATGTGAATTACCGAGCTGCGGAGCGCTGCCTGGGGTGTGCTTGGTGGCTCTAACGCTCTCCATTGAACTAAGTGCAAGGAGGGTTTAAAATAGCCAGCCTTTGTTCCCGAGGTTTTAAAAATTCAACTCCAGTAGCTACAATGAGCTGTCTTCAAGTGGATCTATAAATAAACCGCTACTGTCCCTCTTTGTCACCGAGAGAGCTTCCGCGGCTCCCAGAGACGTCGGCTCTGCCTCTCATCTTCATTAGATGCCTCTCATCTGGGGGGCAGCTGCAGCCGTCAATAAGCCGACACCCGCAGTTTGTCATGACAGCAACACGTTCGTTTTAAAAAGCCACAATGCTCCCAAATTGTACAGGGAAACAGTCACTTGGGGAAACCTGGCAGAGGGGTCAGTGTCACCGCTGATCAAGGTCAACACCACCGGTGATAAGTCCTGTCCACATGGACCTCACGCTGTCTTGCGCGTCCCTTTGGTGGTGGTGTCAAAAATTTATACCTGAATCCAATCGCGAGGAACATCAGACAGACCCACACTGACGGACAGTTGGCACGATGACGGGTCAGTGTTCTTCCCTGAGTGTCAAGGTCGTAAAAGACAAGGGAGGACTGAGAAGCTGACAGGCACGTGATAAGCACAACGTGGAATCCTAGGTGGGGTTCTGAAGCACCGGGGTCTCAGGCCTCCAGGAGGAGGGCTGGTGAAGCTTGCTGGGGTCCTTAGGTGGGGTACTGGTAATCTCCTGGTCTCACTGGTAATCTCCTGGTCCGTTCACTAACTTTGGTTATGTAAGATGTTAACGCTGGGAGAAGGATATATGGAAATTCTCTGTACTATTTTTTGCGATTTTTCTCCAAGTTTAAAATTAGTTCAAAGCAGTTTGATTTAAAAAAAAAAAAAAAAACTACAGTCAACACTTGGGCTTTATCAGAATCCTTCATCTGCCCCCACCCCCAGGGTGCCTCGGTTCAGGTGTTTACTGGTTCAGGTAACTCAGGTAGGGGTGAGTAACCCTGAGAGGCTTGGCACCAGGCTGTCGTGGGCCCTTCGGAATGTTTGTGGGACTGAAGTGAACAAGGGGGCGCACGCGTGTTCGCCGAGCTCACAGGCGCTGGCGCTATCACGGTGCCTGAGGGCGGGGCAGTCTGCTGTCAGCATTTCTGGGGCAGCTCCAGGATCTCCAGGGTGGACTGCCAGTAGCTGCGGGGTCCTGGCCAGGGACCTCCTCCATGGGCCGTGGGAGGCCTGGGCCCTCCCGCCCTGCCCTGCCCCACCTCTGTGTGGCTGACCCCACCCCACTGTGCTGTGCCCCCTGTGTTTCTGGATGTGACAGGTGTGCTGACCTAGACGGCTTCAGCACTAAAGGCTGGGGCCTGTTTTTCTGAGCCCTCAAAGCCCAGTAGGGAAGAAGGCTGGGGCCTCCTCCGTGCCAAGGAGTATCTCATGATGGGCATGGCTGCTAGCTTGGTCATGGTCCCCCGGCTGGAAGTCGCGTGGCGTCCCTCCCCGTTACCTCGCTCCTGTCTCCACACGGTTCCCCTCGCCTGTGTGTCTCATTTCGGTGAGACAGACCTGCCTCCTCCCTTTTTCTCCTGTGGATGAATTTGGACCCTGAATACCTGTCCATTTCTTCCCACCAAGGCTAGCCTTTCACTTTTCTGAAAAATCACCTCTGTCGTGTGTGGGGGAAATAGCAACCCTCACAGGGAGAGTTTGGAGAGTCTGCAGGTCGCTGGGAGTCGAGGCCGGGAGAGGCTGTCTGAGCCCTGGGGCGGGGGCCTTGGGATGGGGAGGGTGCACTTCGCGTCTCCCCCACGGCCCAGGTGCAGCAGGACGGCGGGGAGGACGGCCCCTCTCTGAGGGGAGCGTAAGACAAGAGGTAGGCCCGGACCGGCACCGGTTCTGTGTGTGGCAGGCCCAGAGTCCAGAGTCACACCACTCTTCCTTCACATCTCACCTTTCAGGATTTGGGGTGCACACGTGTATGCACTCTGTGTGCTTCTCAAGCCGCTGGGTCTAGGACTCAAACCAAGGGGTCAGCCACATGGGACTTAATCACTGAGCCCCAGAGCCAGCCCTCCCCCCTTTTTTTGTGAGAGAGAGAGAAGGGAGACAGCAGGGGTTTTTTTGTTGTTTGTTTTTTGTTTTTTGTTTTTTTTTTTTTTTTTGGAGAGGTTTTTGCTATAGGGCACATGCACTTGCCAGAAAGACAGAGAGAGACAGAGAGACAGAAAGTGAGAAATAACCGCTCAGGGGGGATGACCATGCCACAATTCCCCGCTCCTCCGTTCTCCTCTTGGGATCTTGGGCACGCACGCACACGTGCCCGGCGTGAGTACAAGACACTGGGCCTGGGACTCAAACCGCCATCAACTACATGGTAGTCCAATGACATAGCCATTACGCCAACTGCTAGTCTCAAAAAGCAGGGTATTTTTTGACAGGGTCTCACTGTATCTGATCCTCTCACCTCAGCCTCCCAAGTAGCCAGGACCACAACCATGCACCACCATGCCCGGCATTTTTAGGGTGAGCTGGGATTTGAACCAGAGCTTCCCATGTAGCCTTGGTCTTAGAGAAACAGCATCTACCAGCGTGTGCCACCTTAGCTGCACTCTTCGTCCTCAATCCCGTCACAATTCCTAGTGCCGAGGACGTCCTCATGGTTTCCTGTCGGTGGGGCTGGGGGGCGTTAAGGACTGGCTCAGACCTGACTGCAGTCTGGGGCTCTGGGGCTCTGTGCTTGCCCAGGCCCCGTGTCTATGTCGCTGAGATGACTGATTGATTGATTGAGACGTTTTTGCTATATAGGGCGTGTGCTCTCGCCAGAAAGACAGAGAGACAGAAAGCGAGAAATCACCCCCCCCAGGCAAGATGGCCACGCTGCAATCCCTTCTCCATTCTCCTCTCAGGATCTTGGGCACGCATGCACACACGCCCGGTGTGAGTTTAAGCCTCCGGGGCTGAGAATCAAATCACAGTTGACCACATGGGAGTCCAGCAACATAGCCATTACACCAACTGCTGGTCCCTGTCGCTGAAGTTTTACAGGTGACCCAGCACCGTGCCCTTCTCGGAGCCTGGCATGGGGAGCACACATAGGTACCCCATGTGCTCTAGTGGGAACCAAACCTCATACTTGGCTCACATGGCTCGGAAGAACACTGGCAAGCCTGCCAAACAATTCCATGTTTTAAGAAACCAGAATTTCTCCTGTGTCCAGGGCTATGTTTAGAACCAGAAGTTTCCTCTCTTGGATTCCGGGCCGGAACCCTAAATTACAGGGCACGGAGGCAGCAGTATATGTAATCTGCAAATACGTGCGGTGGCCGCGGCCCCACGTTTCCTTGGAGCTTTAAGAAAACAGCCCTGCCTTTTCCCCCTAAGACACTGGCCAGGAGGGTGAGCCCGTGAGCTCTGTCCTGCCCAGGGCCAGGTCTGGCCCGCATGGAGGCAGGCAGACCTGGAGCCTGTTGGTTTTGGATGAGGACACATCGTCAGAGCCAGAGACCCAAGGCCAAGACCCATGTCTGTGAGGCCCCTTATCCTCACTCAGCAGACTGCGATGAACAGTATGATGACAAATTAAGCTGAAAAAATTGGATCGTGGTGTGTATGTGTGCACGGGAGTGTGTGCTCCACGTCTGTCCAGCCTCCAGGCTTGCACTCGGCCCCACCTTGAAAAGCAGTGACATGCTTAGGTGTTTAGCTGGGCAGTGTCCAGACAGGCCACCTGCCAGGGTCTGGGAACCAGTGAGACAGCCCAACTCTTGGTCCTGGGTCACCTCCCTCTCCCCTCTCTGACCTAGACTCAAGCTGTGGACCAGTTCCTAGACACATTTGTCCATTACAGAGATTCAGCTCAGGAGCAGACGGACAGAAGGCAAGGTCCAGTGTTAGAAAAAGAAATGGAGGAATTTCCACCTTGAGCAGGTGTTCATAGTCATCCACTTTACCCACCAGAGGGGCGCTCTGTCATTTGGCTCACAGCACGTCGTGGTCGGGCGCAGCCGTTGCTGGCCGCTCACCAGGTATGTGCACACCTTGTTCCTGAGTGTCAAGCTGCCTGCAGACCCTTGAGCAGCTGAGGCTGGCACGCTATAAACAAGGGCAGCCCCAGGAGAGCCTGCCTGGGGGCCTCTGTGGCTCTCAACTCCCAGCAGGGAGACTCAGGCTTTTGTTAGGAATTAAACTGTAATGAAATGGGACTCTGGCCTTCTGCGTTTGGAAACTAGAGTTCCCAGACCAAAAGTGGACCTGGTGGGCCTTACCTGGGGTCTTCCACCTTGGATTTAGCTCGGTTTAGCCTGAGGAGAGGCAGTGACTTGCTCCTTGGGTGCTGAGTGGCAGTGAGGAGGTTAGTGTCAGGCATGTCACATGATGGGTAGGCTGGCATCCTGGGGCATTACAGTTGTCAGTGCATCCTTTTTTGGGAGGGTGTAGGGGACAGACTTTGTAATTTACAAATAATGACTTTGACCACTGTGAGTTTCGACAGATACAGCCATGTAATGATAATCACCATAATCAAGATAGAGTATTTCCATCTTCTCCCGCTGGTTAAGGGAGCTGGATCCCACATACCTGACTGCAGAGTTCGAGTCCTGGTCCCAGTGTCTTGAGAAATACCCCAGATGTGTGTACATGTGTGCTCCAAACCCTGAAAGGAGGAAGAGATGAAGAAGGGCTTGCAGGGTGACTATTCCCCCATTGGGGGTGCTTTCTTATTTCTGCCTCTATCTGTCTCACCGTCTCTCTGTCCTGAGTGCACCGCCCTCTAGCAAAACAGAAAAAGAATATATCCATCATCCTTCTGAAATTCCTTTGTGTCTTTTGGTAGTCTATCCGTCCCCTCAACCTCCTGCCCCAGGCAACCTCTAATCTGCTTCCTGTCACTATAGATTAGTTTGTATTCTTAAGACTTTGCTATAAATGGAATTGCACCATTACATATGCCTTTTGGTCTGGTTTCTTTCACTCAGCCTAATTATCTGGAGATTGACTCATGTTGGTACATGTACTAGTAGCGCACTCCTTTTTGTTGCCGAATAGCACTCCGTCAAATAGATATGCACAGTTCGTTTATCTGCCTACCTATTGGTGGCCATTCGGGTTGTTTTCTGTTTTTGGCTATTTCAGATACAGCCACTGCGAACTTTCACATACGTATGTATATCCCTGTGTGTATAAGGTGTGTTCTGTGCATGTGTGTGTGTGTGCGGGCGCTTCTGTTTTTCTAGGATAATCATTTACAAGAATAGCTGGAACATATATGTTATATGTTTAACATATAATTATAGTTTAACCTTTTAACTGTCAAAGTGCCTTCCAAAGTGGCTGGACCATCCCAAATTTACACCAGTAGCATATGAGAGTTCAAATTTCTTCAGCTTCTCACCAACGATTGGAGGGTCAGTCTTTTTAACCTAAGGTCATTATAAAATAGGCATGTAAAATCAGCAGTATCGCACTGCTGCTTTAACTTGCATCTCCCTAATGACTAAGGATACAAAGTATCTTTTTATGTGTTCGTTTGCCATCTTGTATTTTCTTGGGTGAACATTCGTTTGGATCTGTTGCTTTTTTAAATCGGATCTTTTTTGTTGTCTTCTTGTTGAGTTTTGAAAGTTCTTTGTGTATTCTGAATATATGTCCTTTACTAGATATGCGATTTGCAAGTAATTTATCTCAGTCGGGTTTGTCTTTTCATTTTCTTAACAGCGTTCTTCCAAGAGCAGAAGTTTTGAAGTGTTTTCTTTATTCATGATAGCATGTGCGTGCATGCGTGGGCAAGTGGAGAGGCACCTCCCACGGGGTCTGGTCACACCACAGTCCCTCCAGTCCTCAGCCCGTCGGATTTTGTGCACTCACGTGCCTGCGTGGCATGTTTCAGTCTGATCAGGTCGGGATTTGAACCACAGTCGCCCTGTAGGATCTGGTTTCTCTCGTGCTACAAAGTCAGCCCAGGAGTTTTGGATATTCATGAAGTTCATTTTATCAGTTTTTTCTTTTATGAATCGTGCTTTGGGTATCACATCTAAAGAATCTCTGCCTACCTCAAGATTACGAAGATTGGGAACAGCAGATGGAGTAATGGTTATGTTGCTGGACTCCCATGTAGTCAACCACAATTTGAGTCCCGGACCCGGCATGAGCTTAAAACTCATGCCGACGCATGCGCATGCATGCCCAAGATCCCGAGAGGAAAATAGAGAAGGGATTGTGGCATGGCCATTCCCCTCACTTTCTGTCTCTCTGTCTCTGGCGACCGCACACGCCCTATAGCAAAAATCTCTCTCTCTCTAAAAAAAAAAAAAGAGATCACCAAGATTTCTTCCTATGTGTTAGATTAAAAATGTACCAATTTTGGGACCAGCAGTTGGCGCAATGCCTATGTCGCTGGACTCCCATATAGTTGACCGCAGTTTGAGTCTTGGACCCATTGGCTTAAGCTCACGCTGGCTGCATGTGCGTGCGTGCCCAAGATCCCAGGAGGAGAAGGGATTGTGGCATGGCCATTCCCTCTGGGGAGTGATTTCTCACTTTCTGTCTTTCTGTCTCCCTCTGTCTTTCTGGTGAGCGCACATGCCCTACTACAAAAACCTCTCCAAAAAAAAATTTTTTTTTTAATTTAAAATATACCAATTTTATAGTTTTAGGTTTTATGTTTAGGTCTATGAGCCATTTTGAGTTAATTTGTGTGCATGGTATAAGGTGTGTACCAAAGTTGATCTTTTTGTGTTTGGCGATCCAGTTCCAGCAATTGATGAAAATAATACCTTTTCATATAAATTTGAATATTTATTTTTATTCATGGTAGAGTATATGCACAGGGGAATGGGGTGCCCTCCCCAGGGCTTTGTCACAATGTGATCCCTCTCCTTACAGTCTCCGGCACGTGCATGTACCTGGTGGGTTTTCAGGCTGACTGGGGCAAGAACTCAAACCACAGTCAGCATGTGACTTCCAGCTCTGCATTCCAGTAAGCTGCTGGCTGCATCACAGAGGCTGGGCCTTCATATAAGTTTTAGAACTAACTTCTTGATGCCTATAGATGATTTTGGAGAGGACTGACATTAACACTGGACCTGTAATTCATGAACATAGTGTATCTCTTCCATGGTACGTGCCTTCGATTTGCCTCATCAGTGTTTTGTAGATTTCAGCATACAGATTGCACATATGTTGTCAGATTTATACTTAGCATTTTGTAGTGAGCTGAATGGTAACCCTGCCCCCTCAAGATAAGTCTATATTCAACCTTCATAATCTATAAATGTGACCTTGGAGAAAGGGTCTTTACAGATCTAAGTAAGAATCTCAGTATGAAGTTATCTTGGGTTATTCGTTGGTTCTAAGTCCAATGACAAGTGGTGGTGGTGGTGTTTTTTAACTTTATTTATTTATTTTGATTTGATCAGAGAGGGACAGTGAGAGACAGAAAGCCCCCCACGGGGGCGCAGGAAAGGACTGTGGATCCTGGCTATAGCAGGTGGCACCTCCCAGAGGCTGCCTGCTCTCCAGGAAGAGCCTGCGCTCGCTTTAGATCCCAGCTCTGTCGTTTGACTTAGAACAAGCTACTTAACCCCTATGGGTATCTCTATCTGAAAAATAATAGCCATGCCTATTGTGAAGGACCATTATAAGGATGAAGTGTGGTGACATTAAATGAGGGCACAGAGACCAGCAGTTAGCGTAATGGCTATGTCGCTGGACTCCCATGTAGTAGACCGCGGTTCGCGTCCCGGACCCAGTGGCTTAAACTCATGCCGGGCGCGTGTGCGTGCGTGCCCAAGATCCCAAGAGAAGAATGGAGGAGAAGGGACTGCAGCATGGCCATCTCCCCTGGGGGGTGATTTCTCGCTTTCTGTCTCTATGTCTCTCTCTGTCTGGCAAGCGCACGCGCCCTATAGCGAAAATCTCTCCCCCCCTCCCAAAAGAAAAGTAAAAAATAAAAAATAAAAAGTAAAAAATAAATTAAAAAAAAAAACACGAGGGCACATAGTAGGTGGCAGTAGATGAGAGCGATTGCTAGGTTGGTATATGTTCAGTGCTGTGATGTCTTTTGATGAGAGTGGATAGGGGAAACAGCCCTGCGGGTCTGAGGGTAAGAACTTCTGTCACTTCATGTCCCTGCCTCAGTTTTCTTTGTTGTAAGGCAGACAATCACAGAGGCTGGGCCTTCATATAAGTTTTAGAACTAACTATGGGAAAACATGGTTTCCGCAACCCTGTCTTCTAATGGCCAGCTCTTTATTTTGGAGCCCTGTGGCTGCAATCTTTTTTTTCCTCCAGTTGCCGGAGGGCACATGTAACTCTGTGTGTGTGTGTATGTGTGTGTGTGTGTGTGTGTGTGTGTGTGAGAGAGAGAGAGAGAGAACCCGTGATGGGGTGTGGTCACACTGTAATCTCTTCTCCATTTCTCCATCCCTGTGATTTTGGGTATGCATGTGCAAGTGCCCAGCGTGTTTTTCAAGCCTCTGGAGCTGGGATTCGAACTGCAGCCAGCCATGTGGGATCCAGCTCCCTTAACCACTAGGCTGTGGGGCCAGCCTTGACTGCTGTCCTTAAGATGCCCTTGGAGCTGGCTTGGCTTTGGTGCACAAGCAAGGTTTCTGGTGCTAAAGTCAGTGGGACCCCTCCTCTCCCCCTTCCCCATCCCCAGATGTCCATGGTGCTTCCAGAGACTTGACTCAGCACTGTCAGTTTCTGGATCGTTCTGCAGAGACCCTTGGAATTTCTATCCCCTCCTTTCGAGGAAGTGGGCAGCACTGGTCTGGCCCGCTCCATGAGGATGCTGGTGGTCCTGACACAGGTCCTGTAGCCTTTCCTAGGGGAGACTCAGTGCCTGGAAGGGGTCTTCTGGAAAGGGTGGGCTCAGAACTGTGCATGTTTCTCAAGAAAAGCTGATGGTGGCTTCAGTTAAGCACTTCTCACTGCCCAGCCCTTTGAAGGACTGGCCAAGTCATCACCCCCATTTTACAGAGAAGGAACTAGAGGCCCAGAGAGTTAGGGCTCTTGCCCACTGCTGCCTGTGGGTCCATGGTGGATCTTGCCTTCAGCCGAGGCCTCCTGGGGCTGCTGTGGTGGGCTGGAGGCCATTCTGGCAAGGCTGGTGATTTCTGAAAGGTTCCCCTTTGGGGTGGCCTTTGCCTGGGCTTCAAGATCTGAAGCGTGCTGGTCCCTGGAGAACTGGAAGAACCCTAGCCCTTGGCCAAGGTCTTGCAAAGAGCCACAGTGCCTGGTGGACAGGCTGGCCACGAGCACAGGGGTGCAGCGCTGCCCCCATTCTCGAGAACACCCACTGGTTCATGGCACAGTCAAGTTCTCCTTCGGCCACCAGGGCCTGCATTTTTCCCAGTTTAAGTCAGCACGTCCTAAGTGTTCTATGAGGTTCGAACACGTTCCTAGTAAAGGAAAATATGCAGGTGGAGTCCACTTGCTGAAGTGCCCTCGCATTCCTCCTTTGCTGGGTGGGGACCCTCTCCTGGCTGAGTCTATTCAAGGGCTCTGGTAGCCACCCAGGTGCACCTGTCCAGGGAGAGCGTCCTCCCAGAGCTGGGCTGCTCAGAGATGCACCAGCCAGTAGTGGTGGGTCTGCAGGCAGCCTAATGGCTGAGCTGGCTGGGGACGCATGCATGGGCATCCTAGATGGCCCCAGTCTCAGCCCATGTACCCCACCAGCTATGCCACTGGGAGGTGGGGACACCAGGTGGAGGAGCTGTGGCTCTGTGGGACAGGGTAACTGAGTGTTTCGAGATTGTGATGTCCTGGGTGTGGAAGGAGAGGCCCTCTTGGGTGGGAGACGGTGCTGGGAGAAGAAGGGCGACAGGATGCTGGGAGCAGGGAGAAGAGTGGGTGAGAGTGTTCTCAGTGGAGAGGGCCTGGTGAGCTGGGCTTGAGGTGCAGAGACTGGAGAGGGGCTGTGGAAGGGCAGGCCGTGCAGGACGGCTTGCCAGGGGCCTAGGTTTCTCCTGCAGGCGGCAGAGAGCCCAGGAAGACTGCAGTTATGGGGTACTGAGGCTTTGGGTCTGGCCACAGGTGTGAGCATGACATTCCCACCAGGAGAGGTCCAATTGCAGGCTCCAAGACCAAAACTGAGGCGCCCGCTGGTCCTGTGCTCAGGCCCGGGGCTCCGGGCATCCTGCCCTACTGAGCAGCACCGCGCTTCCAGAGCCGGGGAAGGCCTTGTCTGCAGAGGGCAAGAGGCAGGCTTTTCTTTTCCCCTCCCCTCCCCTCCCCTCCCCTCTCTCCCCTCCCCTCCCCCTCCCCTCCCCTAATTGCCAACAGGCATGTGTGCTCACCAGAGAGAGATGGAGAGAGAGGAAGAGAGGGAAGAGAAAGCACCTCTCAGGGAGGCATGTTCACACCGCAGTCTGTTTCCATTTTTCCACACTGCCGGGATTTGGGACACGCACATGCACGCCAATGCACCCAGTGTGTTTTTTACTTTTTTTTTTTTTTTTAAGAGGTTTTTGCTATAGGGCACATGCACTCGCCAGAGAGACAGAGAGACAGAAAGTGAGAAATCACCTCCCGGGGGGATGGCCACGCCGCAATCCCTTCTCCTCCATTCTCCTCTCGGGATCTTGGGCACGCACGCACACGTACCCGGCATGAGTTTAAGCCACCAGGTTCGGGACTCAAGCCACTGGAGCCAGGATTTGAACAATGTGGTTGGCCATATGGGATTCAGCTCCCATTAACCACCACACTAAGGCCAGCCCAAGGCTTACTCTTCTGGATTTGGGGCTGAAGGGGTTCAGGCAGAAGCACCAGGCCCCTCACATTCCTGGAATCCTATCTGAAGCAGCCCAGGGGTTCCTGTCTTGTGGATCCTGACTCCCACCAGCCATCCTGCTAGGACATTCATAGAAGTCTGTTTTCCCAGAGTTTTGAGGGGTTGTCTCATACACACACACACACACACACACACACACACACACACACACATCCCTGGGCCTCATTTCTGGGGCCTAGGGAGGTGTGAGTGAAGCCTGGATGTGGCTGTGTTGGGCATGGGGGTTGGACTTGAGCTGACTGGGAGGAGGGGCAGGCTCAGGGCCAGGCTGGGCTTCAGAGTCTCTGGGCTCCCCAAAACGCCCAGTGGCAGGTGCGAGTTATGGGGAGAGCTGGGGGGCAGGCCACCTCCCTAAGGTGGAGGCCCTGAGAGCAGCTGAGGGCACTCCTCGGACCACCGCCCGCCTCCTCCAGGTACTCTGGGTACCCTCGGTCACGGCGTCTGTGAAAAAGGTGGGCGCAGCCCGGCCGTGTTCATGCCGCCACACCTAGCGGTCCCCGACACGTGGAGCTGCTTTCCCCAGTTTGCAGGTTTTCCACTTCATTCTTCGGAGGGGCTGTCCCTCCCTCAGTGTGTCCCCAAGCACTGAGTAGATGCAGGGACTCTCTTTCTGTCTTTAGCCGGAAGTGGATTTCCCCGTCCCAGCAAGCACAGGCAGGAGCCTGGAGTCGATGCAGAGCCAGCCCCAGGAGCCCGCCAGCGTGCCCCAGACGCTCACCAGCACCCTGGAGCACATCGTGGGCCAGCTGGACGTCCTCACCCAGGTAGGCCACCCGAGTTCGCCGCTCATCCGTGCTTGGGCTGGCTGGGTACCAGCTGACGGTGGCCCGCAGGGGCGGCATTTGGAAAGCACGCCGTCATTGCGACCTGTGGTCCAGTGCCTGCCCCGCGGTCCTGGCCTCTGGAGCCCACCGAGCCCTGCCGGGCCACTAGACTCCGAATCACCGAGGCTGGGTCCTGCCTGGTGCGCCCAGAGCTGGCCTGTGCCACCGCAGAGCTCTGAAAGGAGTGCTGCACTTGCCAGCTCACCTGCTCTCCGCCGGGCGGGCGCTCCAGGGACGTGCTGCGGGGCTGCGAGCAGGGCGTCGAGGCGTCCGAGCGCCCAGGCTCTGGATTCCAGCCTGGCCCCTGTCTTTACTCTCCGAGCGACACTGGAGAAACCCTTCCCTCCTCCCAGCACTGGTGTGTCTGTAATGTGCGGGTGGCCGTGAGCTCTGCCTCCGCGCTGCTGGTGAGGATTAGGGAGGTGAGTCTGGGACAGTGCTTGGCCCACGCCTGGCTCTGGGTGGCCGCTCAGTAACGCGGGCTGTGGCCCTGACCTCCCGTCGGTGAGACTAGCTGTGGGCCCCGCCCTTTGGCAGCTTGTAACAGACTCGTGGCGCAGCAGTTTCAGCAAAAGCACGATGTCACTGAGGTTGCCAGCACCACTGGGGGTGTGCCCAGTGGGGCGTCTCACCCCAGGGAGGGATAGAGGTGCTGGCAGAGGGAGCACCCCTGCCTGCAGGCAGCAGGGGGCCCTGGGCACCTCCAGGGAATGAACAAGGTCCAGGAAGGCTGGCATGTGGGCAGGGGCCGGATAGGATCCACGGTCCCCCAACTCCTGTCTCCTTGGCTCTTGGCGCCAGCCTAGAACTTTGCAGATTCCCCTCTTCTGTGCTAACGTGCGGATGGAACGAGGCTGTGGTGGGGAGACGTGGGCCATGAGAGGAAGAGGGGTGTCAAAGCCAGGGTGGGGTGGGAGCAGCACGGAATCACAGGCCCTAGTTCAGCCTGCACGGAGATGCAAAGGACCCCGATGTCCCAGTCAAGTGGAGCGGAAGTGGCCTCCTTTCCCCACCCCTGGATCCCGGGCAGAGAGGAAAGCTCCTTCAGCTTGTGTCACGTTGCCCGTGGCACGTCACAGTGCCAGCTGGGACTGCGCACCTCAGGCCCAGGGAAGGAAGCACGCACGAGGGGACAGGCCAGGTGTCTGAGATGGGGCTGGGGGACCGCGCGGCACGTCGTGCAGGTATTTCTCCACGCCGGGAAGAAGGCGTGTGCTGGTGCTGGGCGGGGGGTGGCAACACGCGAAGACTTAAAAGCCAGACCCACTTCCAAGCCGTCAGAAACTGGCTAACGTTCTTCACAGCCTCGTCAAGTGAGAGATCAAGGGGGGTGGAATCAATTAGAACTTTCCAGGATAAAATTGGAAATTAAGTCTGAGAGGATGGTTAAAAATAGCAGCGCTGGATGCAGAGGGCGTAACGCTGAAGACATCTCCTGTCGCTGTGTTTTCGGGGCGCACGTGGAGGCTTCTGTGTCAGCGGTCGGGAGTGTACGGCGGCACCGGTCAGGGAACTCGCATCTAGACGATGAGCACAGGCTCGCCGTGGCCTGCGGCTGGGGTCTGGGCAGCTCTGGGCACCCGTGTCATGCTCCACGCAGTTCAGGCCCTTGGCAGAGCCAAACGGCAGTCCACCGCTGCCAGAGGCAAAGCCAGTGCCATCTGCGTTTCTGGCTGCCCTGAGATGGGAGGGTTCTCGTTGGACTCCGTGTGTCCTGAGGGAATGGGATTCCACAGAGGACACCCCCAGTCAAGGCCTCAAAGTTCAACCTGTTTTCAGGACTTGCATCTCTGGTCACCTGGCCATGCTCGGCCGCAGCTGTGCCCCTGGCACCTCTAGCTGAGGTGTTTCAGCCACCGCCAGGGCAGTCTCCACTGGGGGTTGGAGGTTTCCCCAGAGCTCCTCTAGGGCTCCACACAGCAGCAGGCAGGCCCACAGCAGACCTGTTCCCTGGGGCAGGGCCCAGCAGCCGCTGCTGTCCTTCCCGTGTGGCCATGTGGTCTGATCTGTAGGTATCGGCCCCAAGAGCTGGCCCCTTGGCAGGTGCCCGTCACCATCCACTGGCCCTGATTGCGTCTGTGCTCTGCCCGGCAGTGTCTGGCCACCCCCACACGGCATCCCCACAAGCCATCACACAGTTCCCCCCTGCCCACGAGGACGTCTACTTCAGAGCGGCCTCTGAGAGGGAAACCACCTTTGGGTCCCCAGACCTGCACCCTGCAGAACCTCTTTTTAGGGAACACGGAGACTGCAGGGGCTGTGGTCATGGCCGTGTACTGAACAGTCATGAGCTTCCTGCCCCCAGGCTGCACAAGCAGGGCACCCCCTGCTGAGCTCACAGTCCTTGCAGCCTGTCCTCACCAGGCTGGGGTGAGCGTGGCAAGGCCACCTCTGTGGGTGCTTGCGGCACCAGTGAAGGTCCAGAGACCCAGTTTCAGTCCTGCTTGGGCGACGTCTTCCACAGCACCTCTGTGTAAGGCAGAGGCCTGGAGGCCAGGAAGCTGAGCAAGCCCCCGGGAGGAGTGGCTCCAAGCGGCTTCGTCACTGCCCAGCTCTGTGACTGGGGCTTAACCTCTCTGTTCCTTGCCTTCCCAGTTCTAGAACTCAGAGCTGATAATATTAATAGCACCCACTTCACATGCCTCATGGCAGGAGGACTGCTGGCCTGGGTGAAGCTCCTCGAACAGTGCCCACCGTGGCTGTCAGGTGCCACCCCTGCTGCTGCCATGGCTGCATCTTCGTGGCGGCACCAACACCCCCTGCCTGTGGCACGAGGCCCTTCCCTGTTCAGAAGAGCCACTCCTCGGTCTCCCAAGCAGAGGTGTCCGAGTCCCTCCATTCTATGTGTGAGGACCCCCAGTCCCACTCTCAAGAGGTCCCCAGGCTGAATCTGTGGATGACAGAGCCAGGCCCCCAAAGAGGAGCAGGCAGCTGAGGCCACTGGAGACAGCTGGGAATAGCACGTCGGGTGGGGGGGCGCAGCGCCTTAGGCCACGGCCCTCTGCAGTAGGATAACGAGCTGCAGCCTGGGAGTTTGGCTCCATCTGGTAAGACACGGAGCAGAGCAGCTTGCCTGACTGTGCGGGGTGGGGTGGAGGTAAGGGCAGGGAGGCTGGCACTCAGGCAAGGGGCAGAGCTGTCATGGCTCCAGCCCTGGTGACTCTGCAGCTGCCCCGGCTTTGGTGCAGGACAGAGGAAGAGGTGAGGAGACAAGCAGGACCAGGGCTGGTCCTTGCAGGGCTCCTGGGCAAGCGAGCAAGCAGGGTGGCTGCCCCAAGCCCTCCTGGGCCAGGAGACGTCTCAGATCAGGAGGCCAAACTGTCCTGGGGGCTTGTGCAGCCATAGAAACCCGGTCCTTGGGGCCAGCAGGTGGCATAGCTAACCACGGTTCGAGTCCCAGCCCTACTGGCATGAAAATCATGTCAGGTGTATGTGTGTGCATGCCCAAGATCCCAGAAGAATGGCTCCATCCCCGTCAAGGGGGAGGGGGCTGACTTCTCACTTTCTCTCTCACTTCTCTGTCTCTTTCTTTCTCTCTGGCGAGCAAGCGCATACACCCTATGACAAAAACCAAAAAGAAAGAGAACAAGCGGAATGAGGATTGTGCTGTTTCACTTTTGCAGGAATACCTGTTTTATAAAATGCATACATTATTTTTCAGAAGTGTGCCTTTATAGGGAAAATTGGTTCTGGGATGCCCTGTGAGGTCCATGGCACCTTGCCCTGTCTCCTGCCTGCCTACGCCACCACCACCACCCCCGCCCCCGAGCAGGTGCAGTTGTCAAGCTGTCCTGGCCTGTGAGGTCCTGCTCTGCGTCAGATGGACAGTCCTCAGAGCGTGGAGTTCACATCCGCCCTCCCCCCATTGCCATCCTTCTGGTGTTTATCAAGCCTCCAGCTTTGCCAGGCTTCCTCCTTTCACAGGCCTCACTGTATCCTCCCACCTGGCGCCCAGCAGCCAGCGTCGTGCCAGGTGCAGTTAGGTGTCAGTAATGTCTTGTACCTGGGCCAGCCCGGGTTCGCCCACCCTGGGGCTGCTCCAGGAAGCCAGAAGATCCTGACCAGGCCACTGTGGGTCAGAGCCCCTGGCTTCCCTTGTGAACAGTTTTGCCTTGAGGAGTTAGGGGTAGTTTCGTCAAGTTCTGCAAAGCAAACTCGACCTTCCTGATGGGTAAGGCTACAAGTCCTTGCTCAGGCTCTGGGATCACAGAGCCCTGCAGGCTGGGCCTCCAAGGTGACCTACTGGAGAGCATGCACCCTTGCCCTGGCCTGCCATTCCTTACCCCTTGAGATTGCTGTTGGGGCTCCCTGGTTTCCCTGGTGAGCTCCGTGGGGCCCTGATTCAGTCTACGCCAAGCTCTGAGTAGCTGGGGCTGTCGAGCCTCGCACGTCCCTACCAGATGTGGGAAGCATCCGTTCCCCCTTGGGTTTCAGGGCTGCTCTACCACCCTGAGGCCACCTGTCTGATAGCCTGGGCACCTCTGCCCTCTTGGATTTGAGGGCCAATCAACTTGTCACCGTGGTGACCCTGGGCAGATGATGTTGCTCCCAGAGCCTCGGTTTCCTCCCTAGTAAAGTGGGGACGCTCAAGCCTGTTTGGGTCCTCTGAGCACTGTGGTGGCGTTCTCAGCTAGCTGGGTGTGCCAGACTGGTGCTGCTGTTTTGGGAAGCACAGCAGTCGGTCAGTGTCCTCCGAGGGGCTGTGGGGGAAACCCCAGGGCAGCGTGGTGGCGCCAGAGCAGCAGGAGTGGCCTTTGTAACCACTGGACTTGAGTCCCAGGAATGCATTTGAGCCTCCTGTGTGACTGGTGAGAACTAGGCAGGAGGATGAGAGGAGAGGGGAAGAAGAGCTCTCTCCAGGTCCCAGGAGGAGTTCCCAGGTGGTGACTGAGTCAGGGGTGCATCGGGGGCCCATTAGCCGGAGCTTTGGACCCAGCCAGACCCCTTGGGCCAAGATTGAAGTTCTTCTGGCCCAGCCCATAGTGTACTGTCTGGAAGCCACAAGGCCAACTGCGGGTTCAGACCCTGGGGGTTGACCTGAAAAAACACGCTGACTACACACAGGCACCCAGAATCCCGAGGAGCTGGAGGGCTGGAGGAAGGAGATTGAGGCACGACAAGACTGTCTCGCACGTACACGCGTTCTTCACATATGAAAAAGAAGGTGTGCTGCTTATGACGGCTGCTCTTTGAATCAAGTTATTGTACTGTTTGGGGGGAAAGTGTATGTTCTAACAATGGAATGTCACTTTTTCTTTGGGAGGCTTTCCGCTCCTCACCACCCCCACCCCCCATGGGGACTCTTGGGAGCCCTAAGAGCTGAGTCAGGAGTGTGAGCTGTGCACGCCTCACCCAGGCATCTCGTGTCTGTCCCTTGAGGGTGGGGGCTCTGCTGTGAGCCTGCCCCAAGCCTCATCCACTCCCCGGGCCCCTCTGGAATGAGCAAACACTTCTTGCATGGCTGTGCTGGGGTCACTCACCTGCTGGGCCTGCCCAGAGTCCTTTCTCCTCAGAAAGGTGGCTTGAAGCCAGAGATCTGCAAAGTCCAGAGAAAGGCCCAGACCCCGAGTCAGAAGCCTCAGCTGCTCTGACCCGGCTTTGCCTCATTCATTTTGGCCTTTTTTTTTTTTTTTTTTTTTTAGGCTAGAGGGTATGCACGCTTGCCCAAAAGAGAAGACTAAAGCACCCCTCCTGGGGGGGATGGTCAAGCCACAATCTTTTCTTCTCCATTACTCCACCTTATCGGGATTCTGGGCACTCACACAGACCCAGTGTGTTTCTCAAGTCACCAGGTCCAGAAACCAGCAGTTAGCATAATGGCTATGTCGCTGAACTCCCATGTAGTCGACAGCAGTTCGAGCCCCAGACCCAGTGGGTTAAATTCATGCTGGGCGCGTGTGCGTGTATGCCCAAGATCCCGGGAGGAGATTGGAGGAGAAGGGATTGCGGCGTGGCCATCCCCCCCGGAGGGTGATTTCTCGCTTTCTGTCTCTCTGTCTGTCTCTATCTTTCTGGCGAGCGCACGTGCTCTATAGCAAAAGAAAAAAAAAAACTCTACAAAAAAAAAAATAAATCAAGTTACCAGGTCCAGACTCCAACTATGTACATGGCTACGTGGGATCTGGCTGTCTTAGCCACCAGCTACAGAGCCGGCCCCTGGTTCTGGCTCTCTGAGCAGGGAACTTGAGGCACTCCCTGTCTACCTGTCTACCCGACGGGGTGGACAGCAGAGGTCAGCATCTCAGATGGGGCTGGGACTTCCCCTGGGACCTTATTTCATCTGCCCCTGGGCCAGGCCTTTCCCATGAAAGACTCCAGACTGGCCCCTGTGGTTTCTAGGCTTGCCTGCTTAGTGGTGTGTCCACTGGGGGTGTCCAGGAAGAGGCCCTGACTTGGGTGCTCCAGGCAAGGCGGTGTCCTCACTGGTGTGGAAAATTCACCAGCAAACTGGAAGGTGTTTCCACAGTGTCCCTGTGCAAGGGCACCTCCGTGGCTTCCCTCGTGGACTCCCAGGGGTGGGAGCTCGTGGCTGGTTGGTGTCTGGAAGCTGCAGAGACCCTGGGTCTGTTTGAAGGTGAGGAGGTGGCCCATGGAGGTGGACAGTGACCCAGAAGCTGGGGAGGCCACAGCTACAGCCGCGGCAATGGCCACGCAGAGCCTGACAAGTGGCTTGGTGGTTTTTTCCTCAGAAGCCCACAGCAGAGTTATTTTTGACTCCAGTTTCACTTCTCACTGCTTTTTCAAAATATCCAGCCGTGTAATTCCTGCTCCAAGTGTTTTTTATGGCACCAGTGCCTCGGGCTGGCCGCAGCAGTGCCGTGATGTCACGTCCAGACTCCTGTGTCTCGCGGAGCTGCTGGGCTCTGGGACCTGGACATGCACGTCGGCCCTGCCTGCCCCGCTGGTTTGGGTCTCTAACGTTTGAGTCCCTTAGATGTTCTGGTCACTGAGCTCTGCTGACCTGACCCAACAGGACCAAGGACTTTGCCTACTTGTTTGGGGGACTTAGAGAGAAGCTCCCCTTTGCTTCGAGACTTCCTGACCCCACCAGCCACCACAGTCCTGGCGGTTCCCTACATGGGCTGCTCAGGGGTGGCCCCTATCGACCCCCTTGTGGGGAAGATGGGAATGCCGGGTCCTCCTGTGGGCTCAGCTGCCTGGCACTGGGCACCCTCTCTGGGAGGCCAGCTGTTGTCCGTGGAAACAGACTCCAGATTTTAGTGTGGTGGTGCCATCTGCCCTGGTCGGCCTTCCCAAGTGTGCCCAGGCCAGATTTGCAGGGCAGGTACAGGTACAAGTCACCTTGTGGGTCCCTGTCTGCAGGGGTTGTGCCCATCCCCTCACCACCCCCCCCCATTGCTCATACCCAGGGCCTAAAGGTGGTGGCTATCCCTACAAAGGGGCCATCTTTCCACGTCAGCGTGTCTAGCCACCTTGTAGACTTCATCCCGAGCGGTGTAGTTGTCCTCACCTCTTTTTATTTTCTTCCCAGTTCCACTCTAAGGTCCATGTGCTCCTCTGAGAGGGGAGAGCTCAGAAGGGAAAGTGAGAAATCAGCCCACAGCGGCATGGCCATGCCGCACTCTCTTTTCCTTCAGTCGTCCCTCTGGATTTGGGGCCTGCACCCACATGAGCCTGGTGTGCATTTCAAGCCAGGGTTAGGACTCCAGCTGCCAGTCGGCCATGTGGGACCCAGCTGCCTTAGCCACCATGCCACTGGCTGCCCTTGTAACCAGCGTCCAGTTCAGCACACAACGGCATGAGCTCCTCCCCTTGGGGCGTGGGGACAGAGATGGTTTTCTTCCTATAAGGAGGCTACTTCTGCCATCTTCCAACAGGTGGTGTGGCGGTTAAGATACTGGACTCCCACATGGCCAGCCGCGGTTCAAGTCTCAGACCTGGTGGTTTGAAAGTCATGCGGGGCCCAAAATCTAGAAGAATAGAGGAGAAAGGATTGTGGCATGGCCATCCTCCCTGGGGAGTGATTTCTCACTTTTCCTCTCACTATCTCTTTTCTGTTTCTCCCCGGCAAGTGCACACATCCTATGACAAAAAAAAAAAAGGAAAACATTTTTTTAAAAAAGAGGCTGCTACTTGGGTGATGAGGGACTCAAGATGCTGTCTGATCAGTACCAGGGACATGGATGTACCTGACTCTAGCCGATTGCGGAGGACTGGGAAGAATGTCTGAGTGGGCCCCGTCCCCTTTCCAGCCCCGCAGCTCTTTGGCATCTCCCTCACAGGCTCTTCTGGCTTTGCAGGGGAGGGCGGACATGGCGCTGCGTCTTCCTGGGTACCACAGCAGGGCTGGGGCCGCTCCCCTCATGGCCTGCAGCCTGCGAACAGCACTTGAACAGGGCTAGTTCCTGTTGTCCCTGCACAGGGGCTGATGGCAGCTCCCACGGGGTCTGGCAGAAAACCCTTGTTTTCTGTCTCCTACCCTGTCTGCGGTTGTGACGAATAGCACCCCTCACCAGAGAAGCTACAGCTCGACAGCCTGCCTGCCAGACGGGCTCGGCCATGGCTGTGGTTACCTCTGGGGCCTGGGAGTGTTCACGTCGGTCATATGAGATTTCTTCCGTGAGGCTCGGAGCCGGCCTGGAGCTGGGGGAGGGCTGGAGGCAGGCAAGTGGGAGGATGACGATGGGGGATTGAGGCCCATGCAGGGACAGCTCGCCCAGCCTGACTCTGGGCTTGCTCTGCGAAGAGGGGAGAAGGGGACTCCAGGCAGCTTGCCCTTGCTCCTCTGGAGCCTGAGGGTCCTGCTGGGACAAGCCGAGCGCAGACCAAAGGAAGGGGCCCTGGCCAACCCTGGTGCAGTGGTGACAACACTGCAGTGCTGAGGCCACACGGAAGGTCCTCTCATCCTGAGGTCTCCCTGTATACGCTGACACACGTGCCTAAGCCTGAGCCTGCTGCCGAAGCTGGCTGTGGCTCACAGCACGAACACCGTGTTGGGGCAGGGCTGCTGCGCTCTCCTTCTCCCTGTCTGCGTCACTCATGGAGAAATAAACGTTAGAAAAGAAAAGCAGCAGAGTGGGCCAGCTGGTGGAGTGGTTATGGTGGCTGGATCCCACATGGCTGACAGCGTGGTTCGAGTCCTGGACCTGATGGCTTGAAACATGTCAGGCGTGTGTGCGTGGGTGCCCAAAATCCCAAGAGGAGAAATGGAAGAGAGGGGATTGTGGGGTGGCCGTCTCTGTCTCTCTCTGGTGAACGCACACATCCTCTAGGAAATTAAAATGGGGGTTACTGTGCATGTCATGACAGGCAGCCCCAGATGGATCCCTGTGGCTCTGCAGATCACCCGGCCACAACTGACCCTGTGGCTGCCTGGTGCTCTCTGGAAGAAGGTGCCACTTCAGCAGGGCTGTGGGGGGCTCATTCCTCCCCTTCCCTTCTCTGCACAGGGCCCTGATCCCCCCGTCCTGTAGTACAGACCCTTATCCTGCAGTAGCCACAGCCGGGCAGGAGCGAAAGCAGAAAGAAGGCCTGAATACAGCAGGGCGTGGCGGGGGAGCGTCCTGCACCCCCATTCTGGTCTGAGTCCATTTGGTACCGCCAGCAAACCTGGTGAGGCTAGAGGCCAGGTGTCCCATGGTGGACCAGCAGGCACGGCCTGCATGACTACCCCTCATGCCTATGCCCCTCCTGAGACAGGCCTGTTGGGGGAGCTTCCAGGCTGTTCCAAGGTTTCCAGGCTCCAACAAGCTCCTGAGCCGTCCCTCTGGCTTGGAGTGATCGTCTCCTGTCAGGTCTTGGTAAATTCACTACTTTATGTGGAGCATCGGCGAGGTCAGCCTCCGGAGACCCAAATGCACAAGGGGCCAAGGCCCAGCCCACAGCCTGAGGTCCACACCCAGGCCCGTCCCTGGAAGACAGTCGGCTTGCCTGATGGCCTGCCCATGGCTAGCAAGGACATGTGCTTGAACCCGGGCCAGTGTCAGCCAGCTGGAGCTCAAGAGCCTCCTTACTGGTCTGAGCAGTGCCCCAGGGTCCCAAGAACATCCACTTTTATGAAAGGCGGTGAGCGAACCCACCTTCTCTCCCCTCTTCACCCATGATAGAATGTTGACGTGTGCACACGAGAGCGAGAGGAGGCCCTCCACACGTCTGGTCAAGCAGCAGTCCATGTCCTCCAGCCCTCCAGCCCACCGGGTCGCGGGCACTTGCACGTGGGCTGTGTGTGTTTCTCGCAGATCAGGCAGGGACTGAACCCAGTCACCACGTGAGGTTGGCTTCTCTCGAGCAGTGCATTGCCCCTGTGCCATGGAGCCAGCCCTGGACCCACTTTTAATAGTTTGTCCTTTTGGGGGAAGCAGTGATTGGGGGAAGTCGTGTTTATTTCAAACGAGGGCCAGTGGCACAGTGGAAAAATACGACACTTGGTGAAGCAATCCACAGCTGGAGGTTCCCGGCTCACGTCTGAAGACCTCCCTGAGTTCACCAGTGAACTGAGCTTGCCTGTGATGGGGGCTGCCCAAAAGCTGGGGGCAGGGGGGGGGGCGTGTCAAGACCCTATTGGGGATGCTGTCTCTTCTCTGTCTCTCTCAGTGATAGAAGAAATAAATAACAACAGCAAAAAAATAAGATTCTATAGGGACCAGCAGTTAGCATAATGGCTATGTCGCTGGTCGAATAATGGCCATGTCGCTGTGGTTCGAGTCCTGGACCCGGTGGCTTCAACTCACACTGGGCACGTGTGCGTGCATGCCCAAGATCCCGAGAGGAAAATGGAGGAGAAGGGATTGCGGCGTGGCCATCCCCTCTGGGGGGTGATTTCTTGCTTTGTATCTCTCTGTTTCTCTCTATCTGGTGAGCGCACGTGCCCTATAGCAAAAACCTCTCCAAAAAAAAAAAATAAATAAGATTCTATAAAGCCACGAAGAAGGTAAATTAGCCACGGTTCCTTAATCTGGTGGCTAATTCAACTGGTAGAAAATAGCGTTTCTTGTACTTCCGGGAGAGAACTAATCCTCAGTTGAGGTGGGGGCTGGGATGCAGCAGCGCCGGAGAAATCCTATATCCCTGAGATAATGCGAAACAGAAACACGGGCCGTGGGCTCAAGGGACCCACAGCTTGTTCTGTGTCGTTGGCAGCAGACGGGGGTGAAGGGGAGGGGTTATAAAGACAGTCATGGAGCCCAGAGAGAGTGGGAGGGATTCCTGTCGAAATCTGCTTTTCTGTGGATCAGCTGCGTGTGATCCTGGGACGTTAGCACGTCGGCGTATACATGAGAGGGACTCGCCAGTCCTTCCCTCCAGAGTTTGGGCCCCAAGCTTTTAGTCAGCATCAGATCAGGTCTTGGGGGGCTGAGGAGGATCCAGCAGCTTTCTTGACTCCTGCCCCCAGTTTTCCACCCCACTTCCTGGTGAAGCCAGGAGGCTTCCTTCCCCATGAGGCCAGCTGGTGGGCTTGGCCTGCCCACCTGCTCTCCCTCCCTACCCCCCTTCAAGCCCATCAAGGCCAAGGCCCAAGCTGGGGTGAGCGTTCCTCAGCTCCAGAGCAGGGTGCCCTCCGGCCTGGCGGACCTGGGGTCTCCGCAGTCGTCCTTCCAGCACTCAGCATTCAGCGTGCACCCGCCGTGTGAGCAGGAGGATAGCTGTGAGCCGGAGTGGACACCCCCGTCCTGGTGCTGCCGTTCAGGACTGGCATCCGCAGCCTGCCCGAGCACTGGGTCTGTACCCTCTGACTCCTAGCCCTCTGTGCCTCAGACCCTTAGGTGCTGGGCTGTGGCTGGGCCTGGAGGCAGAGTCTAGGATGGTGGGCAGGACTAGACTCCAACCAGCAGCCCCTGTCCCCAGAAAGCTGGGCTGGTCTCCAGTCACCCCTGACATGTGGCAATGGGCTGAGCAGGGCATCACTAGGAAGCCAGGGCCCTGCACGGGTACACATACATGCACACGCATACATGCGTGTGCATGCACACACAGGCATTCGCCAAGAGATGAAACTGGAGCTGGCAGGAGTCAAGGCAGGACTGGATGGTGGGGCCGGGGCAGGGGCGGGGGCCCTACTTTGTTTTGATAGCTCACGAGACCCCACAGCACAGAGATTCCCCTTTTCTTGCATCTGTTTTAGATCTTTGGACTCCGAGTGAAGTCAAAACCATGCTCCAGGGAAGATTAATTCCACATTTTCCGTCTTTGCAATGAAACCAAAGGAAAGTTAGACATTCCGTGCAGTGCAGTCGAGACCAGGGGTGCGGAGCCAATGGCCAAAGCCAGGACATTCCCCCTGCCTGGCAGTGCCCCAGGGGTGTGGCTGGGCAAGTGTCCTCTCCCTGAGGCCCAGGGCAGCGAGGACCCCCCCCCCCTTCCTGCAGTCATCTGGCTCCTGGGCTGCGGGGGAGGGGACTAGAGAACTCCAGGCCCTGTAGGGAGACCTCCTGGCGGAGCCCGAGTCAACCACAATCCTGGAAATGATTAGAAAGAACTTCCCGTCACAGGCGAACTAAGAAAGAGCCAGACCACCACGTGCCCTGGTGGCTCAGGCTCTCCCAGGCCACCCTCTTTGAGGCCTCATCAAATAAGCGTCTGTGCCCCCAGCTTTCCCAACGTCCCAGCGCTCAGCCAGAGCAACAGCTGGGGGAGTTTGTTGCCCACAGTGCACCCCGGTGTCCAGCCCAACCCAGGCAAGTACCGCGTACACGTCAGCTGTTGACGGCCCGTTACAGTGGCTGTACGAAACGAGATACCTGTCCCAGGCCACCCAGCCAGTGAGCTGTCAAGTCCGGATTAGAACCCAGGTCATGCAGGTCTGGAGCTTATGTTCTTGTGCCCAGATATAGCTTCCACCGGGCTCACTCTGTCATTCCCAAGCGCCCACAGTTGTGCTCGCCACCGCGTGTGAGGAGGGGAGGAAGCCAGGTGCCTGGGTGCCTGCGCACTAGTGCCAGGGCGACGAGGCTCCTTGGGAGAGGAGGTTCCTGTGGGGCTTGGGTAGAGCGTCTACCCAAGCAGTGAGCCTTGAGTACCACTGAATGCCATGCCAAGGGATCCTTTATCCTGAGGTCTTGGTCCAGAAAGAGACACAGCAGACACAGTGAGGAGGGCAAAGCCGGAAGTCGAGTGTGGCACAAGGGTGGGCACTGCGAGGGGCGGCCAGGAGGTGAGTGAACCCAAGTGCTGTGTGGGAAGCACCTGGGCCTGCAGCAGCGACCTCACCTGACTAGAGGACCTGGCGCTGGAGGGGCCTGGCTGGGCAGGAGCTGCCCGTCAGGTGAGAACGCAGAGAGCCCTGTTGATGGTGCCCTGGCTGGGCGGACACGGCAGCCGGAGGGGCCCAGGCCATCCTGGGCAGCCTGTGGCTCCTCCCAGGCCGAGTGGCTGCCCATCCTGACCCTCCAGATTCTGATGCCCTGGCTCCTGGCCTCCCTGTTAGGCTGTAAGCCAAGGATGGCTGTAGCCCCCCTTACCGCCGTGCCTCCAGTCCAGGCAGAGTGTGCAGAGGGGTGTAGCAGGACGCTGGCTCCCAGCCTCCATCTGTCTGGCCCTGCACCTTATCTGCCTGTCCTGCAGTTCTGGGAGGAACCCAGGAGGGGCCCCACAGAGACCAACACTGCACCTAGGAGGGCCAGGGGTGAGCCGGGGGCCACCCCAGAGCGGGGAGGGAGTGGGGTGTAGGGGAAGCCTCGCGTGAGGCCTGCCTGTGTGCGGGCATTGTTCAAGGGCTGACCGAACCCCCAAGAAACCTGCCCATCAGCCTGCTCCCTCGCTCTTCCTGCAGCATTAGATGTGACTCACTGCCAACGGCAGGGCAGCTCTGCTGAGAGCCAGGCCCGATGGGACTGGTGCCATGGCCACACTGTCCCCACGAGCCCTCGGGGGACCAGGCTCTCCTGTTTGCTGGTGCCCCCCCCAGCGTGCGGGAGCGAGTAACTCAGATGCCCTCGAGTAGAGCCGTGGATGTCACATAGCCCCTTGGGGTCACTGAGAAGTTACAGCCCTAGCTTTCCTGCTCTGTCTGCGTGTGGGCGTGAGGGGAGGCCTCTGCGAAGGGAATGGCAGCAGTGGCCCTTGGGGAAGCAGCGGCTGCCGGCGAGGGTCTGGCTCGGAGGCGCACTGGTCTGTTCTGAAAGGCTGCGTCCTTCCCTCTCCCCACTGCTCATGGGACAGTGGCTGTGGTTGGTTTCTGGGCCGAGCCTCTTGTCCCAGAGTTCCTGCTGGAACCGGTGCTCTTCAGGCTGGCCACAGGCATGTGAGCGCACCATGCTCCCAGGCCGTACCTGCTCCGACCGCGAGCCCGGTGAGACAGTGCCAGGGAGAGGAGGCGTCCCACTCCTTCCCCTTCTGGCCCGGGGCCCCTTCTCCTCCTCCCTTGTAGCCACCGTACCTCTTCCTGCTAAACCACTCCAGGTCCACCCCACTGGCCTCCCCACGGTTCCGAGGGCATGCCTCAGGGCCATTGCACCTGCAGTCCTTGTACTCGGAAAGCATTTCTGGCGGCTCATCTTGTGCCGTTTCCTCACAGAGGCCTTCCTAGCCGGCCCTGCATCAGCCCGGGGCAGGTGAACCATGTCGGGCCTGGATTGACTCCGAGCTCAGGCCCGGTGGGCAAGATACCCAGCTGCTCCGTTCTCTTGCCTCCTCCCCAAATGCGGTGAAGAGGGCACGCAAACGAAACCTGAAAAGGAAAGAGACAGGAGAGGTGGGAGAAAAGAGCTGGGGGAAAATGTAGGCCCAAGCCCACCTCAGGAGGAAACCAGGCCAGGGAGGAAAAGAGGCCAGCAGGCTGAGAGAAGGGAGGCCAGATTGTGAGGAGGCGGAGGCTCGGAGAAGGAGGCCGACAGGAGAAAGGACAGAGGAGAGGCCTGCACCAGCCCGGGAGAGCCCTAGGGTGTTGGTGGAGAGGATGGGCCCGCTGGGCTCCACAGGCACGGGGAGCCTTGGGGGTGCAGGGTCATGGTGTCGGGGATTGGACTCTGCCTCCCCTGTTCCCCTGGATCTGCACAGAGCCCGGAGCTCAGGCCTGCACCAGCTGTGGGGTCCCGCAGAGGCCCTGCAGGCCCATGTGGCCCTGTGGCCTCGTGGTTCCCTGAATGTGGGTGTCTCTTCACACACATCTGAGGAGATGAGGCTCCCTCCTCGCCCCTTAGAGGCCAGCGGAGCCACAGACCCTGGCTCTGTCCTAGACAGGACACCTGAGCTGGCCCAAGTGGGCCCTCAGTGGGTGTGAGGGTCCAGGTCCTGGCGCCGTGCGGGGCCACAGCAGGCCTTCGGCAGACACCTAGGAACTCGGTGATGGCGGAGAAAGGCATCTGAGGTCGTGAGGTGTAGAATGGGGACATCTGTCAGAATGCGCCCCGTGCTGTGTTCCTCCTCCGCCGGAGTCGGGGCCCCAGGTGCCAGACTTGTCTCCATGGACTGGCATTTTGGTGCAACTTTTGTGGACACCACTACGATCTTTAGGGGACTAAAAATAAAAGCCTGTCACTTTAAAATCAGTTCTTTTTATACCACGCTCAGAAGGCCCTTCGGGGTGTTACATAAAGCGTCTTACACATCCCGGACTGAGTGAGAACGCCCCAGTAGGAGGCAGATCCCAGCGTCTCCTCTCCCAAGCAGGAAGATGAGGATTCGGAGAGAATACGCCATTGTTTGGCCTCCCCAAGGACTTTCCTTGGCCAGTGCCAGCGCCGGGATGAGTCATGCCGGACACCCCACCCCCTGGCCGAGCTCCCGGCCCCAGCCGGCCTCTGGACACACTCACTCTCAGTGTTGGTCCCCGATATCTTACCTGGGTTAGGCATCCCCACCCTGAGGAGCCCCGCATCACTGATGTCATCCTGAGCCCTGGAGGGCCTGAGCTCACCTGCCTGCCCTGCTCTTCGGTACCCAGGGGGCCGTGGATTCGCTGCCCGCCCTCTTCCTCTCTTGGCACCGTCGCACCCGCCGGTCCTGGGTCGCGGTGGTGGGAGAGTTTCGGAAAGGCTGAGGCTCCCCTCGTTGGCACAGGCGCCTTCCCAGACCCCGGTCAGGCCTCTCAACCCCTCAGGGAGCCTCACACTCGGCCTGTCTATCCAGAGCCTGTCTTCTGCCTCTCACGTGGGACCTGTCTTTGTCCTGTGTCCCCCATCTGACTCACCACCAGGTGGTGTCGGTTCATTCCTCGTGGCTCTCAGGCTCGCTCACTGTCCACCCTCGCCGCCCGCCCTAGCGCAAGCCACCATCATTCCCTCTTGTGCTCTCGCCTCCACCTCGGCCACGTGGCCACTCCCTAGACATCCCCACGTAGCTGCAGCCCAGCCCAGGAGCCCCCCCCCCCCCCCCCCCGCACCCTTCGCTGTTGAGGATAAAGAGGAAGCTGCCTGGCGTGGGGGTGGGTCCAGCCCCACTCCCGCCTCTTTCGAGGCCCCTCCTCCCTCACTCGGGCATGTGGGCCTCCTTTGGTCCAGCCCTCCTGCTCATCACCTTCCCTCCCACCCCAGAGCCTCCATATGCACGTTCCCTCACCTGATGAACGCCTCTCCTGCCTTTGCTCCTTCCTCCCTTCCTTGGAACGCCGTGGCCAACCTCTGAGCAGGCCAGACCCGGCCACATGGCCCACACGGCCCACTGCTCTGGGCGAGGGCTTAGCATCTGTCTCAGAGCCAGGCCCTGTGTGCCCAGCAGAGTCGGCCGTGGTCACCTGGTCACCACAGTCTGCTGGGCATCCAGGCCTGCCCAGGTCGTGCTCTGTGAGGACTGCACCCAGTGAGGAAAGCCTGGGACAAGGGTCAGCACCTTTTTTGTTTCTTTAATTTGCCAGAGGGCACGTGGGGGGGGTGCGAAAGCATCCCTTCCTCCCCCCATGGGGCACGGTTGCATTTCAGTCTTCTCCAGTCTCTCTCCTTTCATGGTTCTGGGCATGCATACACATGTGCCCAGGGCATTTTTTAAGCTGCCAGACCTGGGACTGGAACCGCGCAGTTGGCCATGTGGGATCCAGCCACCCTAACCACCGTGCCACTGGCCGGCCCACGGAACACTTTCCTAAGTAGTAAGTGTTATGGGTTTGGGCCACAGGGTGTCACAGCTACTGAGCCTTGCCATCAAATGTAAACTGACGGGCATGTGAGAAAACCCTGCTCCCCAAAAGGGCAGCACTGTGGCCGGCCCGCCCTCCTCTGGGCAGGCAGAAATGTTCTGTGACAGGGCTGTGCTTCCTGGAAGTTGCCGGTAACAGACTAGAGAAGGTGGTTCAGAAGTGACCCCCCCAGGTGACCCTCTGACAGGCGTGACTTTATAAAGATGAAACTTCTGGAGCCTTGACAAGCCGGCCTCCTGAGCCTCCCCCACACTGGCTGTTAAAAGCTGTGACTCTGGGACGTGAACAGTGTTGAGTGACAGAGCTCAGGTGTGGGGTCCTCCCTGTGGCTTCCTGCCCCCTGATTTAGGAAGGGAGGTGCCCGACTACGTGGAATCTAGTCTTTGAGGGGTGGGTGTCCAGCAGAGAGCCAGCGGGTCCCACGGCATCTTTGGGGCTGGTCACTTAAGCTGCAGTGACACAGGTGCCCCCGTGAAAGAGCAGAATGGGTAGTTTCTCAATCACATTGTTGAGAGGTATAGTTGGTTCCTCACTGTCCCTACGATACTGCCTTTCTTTTTAGGTTTTTGTCATATGCACTCACTAGAAAGAGGGAATAAGAAATCATCCCCGGGGGGTTGAACACACCACAGTTCCTTCTCCTCTCTCCTGGGATTTTGGGCACACACACGCGTTCCCGGTGTGATTTTCAAGCCGCCAGATCTGGGACTCCAACCATGGTCAGCCATGTGGCGATCTAGCGCCTTAACCACCATGTCACCCACTGGCCCCTAATGTTGCCTTTTCGTGGCTCAAATGAATTATTATTAGGACTGTTATGACCATCCCAAACTGAAATGTTTAGCCAGGCAAGAGGCCCTGCTGTCCGGGGCCAGGGGACACCTGTGGCCTGGAACTGGCTCTGAGAGCGACCTGATGGTATGAGAGGGCTGCCACTGGCCCCGAAGCTGCCTGTGCCCACTGTGGTCCGGAGGAGGAAGCTTCTGCTCATTCGGTCTGGAGCAGCGAGGCTCGGTGGCCGAGATCAGGCAGAGGTCCACGAGCCCTGGCTTCCCCAGCCCTTGCTTCAGTTTCCCTTGCCCTGCCTGAGTTAGAGGCTCGTGGACACCCGTAGCAGCCAAGGTGGTTTCCTTGTGGTACCCGCCACCAGAACCAACCTGTACCTCCCTGCATTCTTTCTGAGGGCTGGACCAGACCTCTGGCCGCTGCTGCCCTGGCCAGGGCACGGTGAGACTGTGGATCCCAGGGTTGCTCGGAAGGTCAGTCCCCACTTGGTGCAGGTTGAGCTTCTGGGCCGTGGCGTACCCAGAGTGACTGCAGAGGCAATTGCCTTCAAGGTGCTGCTCCTCGCCCTCCAGGGCAGGCGTGGCCTTGTCCCTGGACTGGTAAGAATAGGCCCTGTGTGGCAGGAGAATTCCCAGGGCCGCCAGCACCCTAGGTGGGGCGAGCAGCAGCAGTCTGCTTGGTGGGGCCCGGCTGAGAGTTGGGTCACACCCCTGCCCGTGACGCTGGCAGTGGAAAGGAATGGCAGTGGCCACTGTGCTCTCGACACTCAGGCAGCACGTGCTCACCAAGCCCTAATGTGCACCTGAAATTGCGGTGAGGATGTGCTCACCCCCATTGCTCTAAACGGACAGGTAAAAGTCCCACACTACGAACGAGGCCACGCCATATGGCCTAAATCATCTTTGTCAGGGATGCCCGTCATACCCCAGATGCTGTCCAGAGGCCGTCTTCCCTCCTCCCACAGGCCCCGGCATAGCTGTCATCAGTGTGGCCACATCGCGGTGGCCCATGCTGCCTGCTGTGGGCCTGCAGGTGCCTGCCGGCCCCCCACCTGTCAGCACCGCCAGCCTAGCATGTCTGACCTTTGCTGCTTCGGCGCCCTGCTGGGGCTTTTCCATCACTGCGGAGACCTTTTCCCCTTAGTGGGATGGCAGGTGAGCAGATCTGAGACTAGGCTTTCCAGGTTCCGCGTTCTTGCGGGGTGACCATTCTCCAAAAGAGCGAGGCCCCGTGCTGTTTCAGTGGGGCCACGAAGGAAAACATGCGAAGCAGAGACTGCCAGGCAGCATCCTGTACTTGTTCATGTGTTTGCCAGAGGGAGACAGAGACGGTGTGTGTTGGGGGGAGAGGAGAGCAAGAAAGCACTTCCCATAGGGTACATTCTCACTGCAGTCCTTCCGGGATCCGTCACATACGTACCTGTGCCCAGTGTGTCTTCCAAGCCGTTGGGTCTGGGACTTGAACTACGTGAGTGGACACGTGGGATTCAGCCATATTAACCACCAGGCTACCGTCTGGCCCAGACAGCACTGTAATGTAGAGAAGTCCAAAAAGCATCCTCCTCTGCCCGGCCCATCCTCCTGGCTCAAGGAGAGTTGGGTGGGATCCGTGTGGCTGGGAACCACCTGGGGACTTATACCTCGGCAGTCCCACCAGGCATCTCGTCAGAGTGGCAGGGAGGGGACGGGGGAGTTGAGACCAAACCCAGAGGCCCATGTGGCCGGGAAGGGGAGAGGAGCCCGTGGGGAGGGCAGATGCAGGCAGGACGGGCTCAGAAGTGACCCCTCAGAGCTCCAAAAGGAAGAACCCCCACCTAGAGCAGCATTTCCCATCCAGGGCACCTGGTGGTGAAATAGGTGACCTTTGTGTGCAAAGGAATTTAACACAGGCCAGTGTAATGTCTGCTCCCACTGACCTTTGAGCCAGAGCGTGGGCCCCTCCAGTGGATCTGACAGGAGCCCCTCACCCCTGTTTTCTGGGCCCACTATCTCCACATTTAGAAAGTGGGTTCCTGTGAAGATTTTTTTTTTTTTTTTTTTTTTTAAAGGCAAAAGAGGAAAAGCAGCGGGTTGGGCTCCCCCATCATGGCCTTGAATCCAGGGCGTCGGAAAAAGTCTGGAGAAAGCCTGATTTGGGCTCGGTGTGGGTGTCGCAGCAGCCAGTGGAAACTTCCAGGAATGCTGCCCCAGGCCAGCCGGGGGCCGTTTCTGCCGCCACTTTTATGAAAGCAGACCCCCTCGGCAGCCAGGCGGCCAGCACGGGGTGTGAGGGCTGCTCAGCTCTGCCCTGCCCCTCGGTGCCGTTACAGTTCCATGGGCAGCAGTTTTCCTGGCTCTGTCCTGTGACCCGGGTTCGGGGCCCTCAGCCCTGGCAAGTGTTTAGAAGGGGCCAGACAGCAGGCAATACACCTTCCGCAAGAGAGGGATGATGCGGGGGTTTATAGCTGCTGTGGAGGGGAAACTCCTCCCTGAACGGTTCATGTTTTCTTAAACGTATGAAAGGAAGGTTCTCTTTCCTTTGGACCAAGGCCCTGCGTCCTCGTGGAGCCCAGGAAACGGGCAAAACCTCTTGGGAAACTCCAGGGTGAGATGAGTCTGACCCCCTGCCTGAGGGCAGCCCGGTGCCGAAGCACCCGGCTGTGTTCTCAGCGGACTGGTCCCAGGGCTGGAGTGGGCCCGGCACACTGCAGGCTCTCGGCCAACCTCTGCCAAGGGAAATGGGGTGATGAGCAACCAGCATGGCTGGGGGCCGACCTGAGCGAGTGCCCGGCTGGGCATGCGATTGGACCAGCCCCACATCGCTGCCCCTCTGGGGACACTCTCTCCAAAGCCAGAGGGGTTGGCAGGTTTTCACAGCCTGTCTGGGAGCCTGTGTGTGAGGCCAGTCCTGGCCCAGGAAGCTTGCGGCGCTGCAGCAGCTGGGGCATCGTGCAGGCCAGGCAGCCAGGGCCAGGCCAGCCGCCGTGCTGGTGTGCAGGCGAGGCCAGGGGAGCAGGGGCTTAGCCTCAGAACCACGCACACAGTGGCCCAAACGAGTCAGGTGCCAAGCAGTGCTGGACACCCGCCGAGCTGGCTGTACTGGGCGTCAGCCTCCCACTCGCAGAGGCGAAAATGGCTCGGAGGTGTAGAACTGTCGCTGCTCATGATCGCCCTGGGCCAAATCCCCAGGAGACCCATTTTTTACTGAGACAGCCAGTGATCCTCCTGGGCTCAGGGCACTTTCCTCCCAACTTTGGTCTCCTGCCAGCCTGGGAAGCCCCTCCGTACAGGAGCGAAGGACCCAGGTAGAGGGCTTTCATTTACAGGTGTGGTTCTAGGCTCCGGAGTGGAGAGGTGACAGTCTAGCTGCATATGGTCTGAGCCTGGCCCAGATAAGGAAGCCCGTTCCGCTCCAGAACTCCTGACATCTAAACGCCAGGGCACCAGGACTGGGGATTCCTGACCCTGGGTGGCCAAGGACTGTGGCCCTGCCGTCTGCTTTCCCTGCCCACAAGCGCCACAGGTGAACGAGCCAGTGCCAGGAGGAGTGGACATGAAGGTTGTTCCAGCAGATGCCAGAGACAGGGCCAGGCAGAGGTCCTGGGTGGGAGGGACCAACCCCAGCATTTGGGCAGAAGCCAGGGCAGCTGGCTGGGACCTGGTCAGGGATCCTCAGGGCAGCCCAGCAGCCATCCATCCTCTGAGGCACACCGCCCTTATTTTGCAGACGGTCTCCATCCTGGAGCAGCGGCTGACGCTGACAGAAGACAAGCTGAAGCAGTGTCTGGAGAACCAGCAGCTAATCATGCAGGGAACGACACCGTGATCGGGGGAGCATGAATCAGGAACATGTTCGATTGGGGGGAGCAGGCCAGGGATTTGTACTGTGGGACTTGGGTTAAAAATAAAAGGGTTTTGACTCTGCGAGGTCCCATCCTGTGCCAAGGCCCCAGGATTGCTGCCCGCACCAGGAGGCTCTCCACAGAAAGGACACACGAGACCAGACCGCCAGGAGCGCGTTAGTCTAATGTCAAGGAGCCATGCGAAAGTGTTTGCCACCTCTCTTGGGGAGGCGACCGGACACCTTGCTGTTCACTCATTTCAGCCAAAGGATTGGCTTTTCCCACCCCTGCCATGGCCTAGAAACAGACCACTCACTGGTTGGAGGAGCCGGGGCTTTCTCCAAACCTGACAAAAGGCCCAAAAGGGGTCCATCAGATCAGGTTTGTCCAGAAAACCAGCCCCCTGGGGTGGGTGGCGGCTTCACGTGGCGTTGGTTTCTGGGCCCACACATTCACTGGGGCCTGGTGTCTTCCTCCCTGCAGCTGTGAGGGCCTAGGGAGCTGAAAATGAAAACTGCCTGAGCTTGTTGCAGGAGGCCTGCAGGAAGGGGCCTCCAGCCCCATCTCCAGGGCTCACTCAGGGAGAATGAAACGGTGACTTGGGAGAGCCCCTGCCCGAACCACCTGAGGCCCGGGATCCCCTTGTTGGCGGCAGTTCAGGGTCTTGGAGCAGGGGCAGCCAGAGCACCTGCATACCACCCACCTCTCTGGCTGCACCCCCCTCCAGGTGTTATGGGGAGCGCCCGAAGCCGGGGGCACCTGCACTTCCATTTGCTCACGAGGGTTTCCTAGGTTCGTCCCTCGGCAGTGCTGGGACCAAGCCAGTGTTTGCTTGGCTTTGACTTCTTGGGGCCCCACCACTTGGGGAGGTCTGATCCCAATCATACCTGCCATGTCCGGAGTCAGGGGGGTGGTGTTAGGCCGTCCTGAGAGCTGTGCATGCCACACGGTTTTGGTGGGTGCCACAGGTAGGGGTTCCCAGCTTCTACAGACTCCAGCAGGGAGCAGAACCCGGATTCCTGAGCGCTTACTGACAAGGGACAGCCTGTGTGGAGTGACCAGCAAAAGGGGACCTGCCTTTCTTCAGCCTGCACTGTGTGGGCAGGACCAGGCCTCAGGCTCTGCCTGTTGTCACTGCGTCATCTCGACGTTGTGACCTAACCTCTCTGAGCCCAGATTCTGGTTCTTCCTGTGCACGATGGCGGTGCCACCCCAGGGAAGACCATTGATCCCCTCCCACACCGGTCCCACCAGGACGGCTGGGCCTGCTGTCACCGACCCACTTCCCGTGGGCTGGAGGCGGGAAGAGCTGCTGGCTCAGGCCATGCTGCAGGCCTCCAGGGACCGCTGGTTCTTCCTTGTGGCCCTGCTCTGCGTGGGAGAGCCTGGCATGCCTGCTACCCTGCACTGACAGGTGAGGCTCTCGCCGCCTCAGGAGGGGTAAGCTCCCCATCCCTGGAGGCTTTAAGGAGTCTGGGCAGCCACGGGTCAGCTGGCTCAGAGGGGCCGCAGCCTGTGAGGCCAGCTCATTGTCCCCTCCTGTGCAGCCCTCCTGCCATGGACCAGCCCTGGCCTGCCCAGGGTGGCGTCCGACCTGGACTGGACCTGCCGAGTATTGGACTCTGCCGATTTGAGCAGCCAGCCCAGGGCAGGGTCGTTTCCAAAGACAGATGATGGCCCCTGCTCAGGGGCAACAGGACGTGAGCGGGACCTTCAGGATGTTGTGCAGCTCCTGCTCACAGGCCTGTTCAGGTCTGCTCCTGTCCCCATGTCCACTTGGCACCAGGGTCCCATTTGGGACTCTCCGGAAGGCCACCTGGGGTGCTGTGTGTGTCTGTCTCCGGTGGTATCCTGCGGGTGGAAGCTCCACCAGTTACAGATGTGAACGACAGGCGGGGCACCCACTGCCCACACCCCTGCGCTCTATAGGATGATGGGATGTTCGCGCCGGGCCCAGCTGGATGTTCCTCAAACAGGCAGGCCAGAGCCGCGGCCGAGCTCAGGAGGCCTACGCTCACACAGCCCTCAGTGGAGCCACCAGCCACCAGCCAGCCTCGGAAATTAAAATGACACAATGAAAATGGGAGTGAAAATTGAAAATGAAACTTTAATTGAAATTAAAATTAAAATGAAACCTGCCCTTCTGGGCCAGCAGATGGTATAGCAGTTATGTTGCTGGACTCCCACATGGCCGCTCTCAGTTCGAGTCCCGGACCCAGTGGCTTGAAAATCACGCTGGGTGCGATCCTAGGAGGAGAATGGAGGAAAAGGGATTGTCCCTCTCACTGTCTCTGTCTTTGTCTCTCTCTCTCCCCCAGTGAGTACATGTACCCTGAGGCAAAAACCCTTCGGGGGGTGGGGGAGGGGGACAAACTCTGCCCTTCCAAGGCTGGGGGTCGTGTGTATGACGTGCCAAGCAGGGCTGAGCCGTGGAGGGACCCTAGGGCTCATCCAGGGCCAGGTTCTTTCCCAAAGAGATACTCTCCTTGCTCGTGTAAGGCCCAGCCGTATCTGGGGTACCAGGTACCGGGTGGGGAACCAGGGCTCCTGGGGAGCTCAGACTCTGTAGCCTCAGGCCGATAAGCCACTCCCCCCTGGGAATGTGCGGCAGCTGGGGGCAGGCAGGTCAGGGATAGGGTCTCACAAGCAGGGGAGCGCTGGGACTTTGCTTGAGGTGGCTTGGCGAGGATGGGGGCCGCGTGATGGGCCTTTCTTGTGGTGTCTCCCCAGACGACACTCCCACTAGCCCGCCCAGTGTCTCCTGTGTGGCTGGGGCTGTTACCGATCCCCCGTCTCGCTGCTGCCAAGCAGGAAAGCAGCCCTTCTGGAAATGCAAATAGCTCCGCCGTCATCTCTCCTGATTTTGGATGTCGGTAACCGAGCTCCCGGAAAGCCAAATTATAGGTCTCTCATTATTTTCTGTCTCTCTGTCTCTTTCCGTTAGGAAGATGAGGTTAGGTTGGCGTCCTTTGATGGGAATTGCTTCTCAGTAGCAATTCCCAGTCACCCCCTTCCCACCCCTTCATGCCCTAATTTTCCCAGCACAAGTTAAGGGAATAGGCCTCTGTGATTTAAATCTCAGATCCCCCACCTACCCTACCAGGTTCTCAGGTTCTGGGGATGAACCTGCACTTCCTGCTGGAGAGGCTGAGCCTGGCAGGTCAGGAGGGCCTGGCCTTGAAGCCAGGCAGCCCCCAGGAGGAAGCTGCTGAGTCCAAGCCTGCCCGCCTCATCCCCAAGTCACCAAGCTCGGGAGGGCCTGACAGGCCACCTACTTTTCCAAAGACTGGGGCCCGCACTCCCCCCCCCCCCCCCCACTAGCACCATCCTCGGCCCTCTGTCCTGTGATCCCTTGCCATGGCTTCACTATTTCTCCGTGGCGGGGCTCTGGAGGGCAAGGGCAGAGCTGTGGAGTCAGGTGGTCACTTGGGCTCCTGACCCCTCCATAGCCCATGCCCAGCCCCTGGCTCTGTGGCCCCAGAGGGGAGCCCTAGCCCTTGTGGGCACCAGTCCCTCAGGGTGCTCAGAGCAGTGGCAGATGTGTGGAGTGTGGTCGGCGTGTACTTTGCTGTTAGCCCCTCACTGGCCTCTGGCAGGTCGCCTCTTCCCTGGAACTTGAGCCATGTGTCAACGGGATGGGGAGCACATGACCCCAGGGTCCCCCGGCCCTGAAATTCTAGGTGGCCTTCAACCCGTGGCCCTAGCTGTGGGCATCCGTGTGGTAAGGACGGAGCACGAGGAGGCAGGCTCCCCGAGGTTCTCCTTGCTGTCCCTGGGGCCAGTGCAGGCTGGGTGCGTGCGGTTGCCGAGTCCCAGAAAGCCACCTCTGCGCAGGCACGAGCTTCACCCCAGCTCCCTGTCGTCCTTCTCTCCCTAAACAGTTTGCTAAGATGGGCCCCTGATGGCTGCAGCCTTAATTGGCGTGTGGCCATTAAAGGGGGGCCAGAATCCACCCAGGGGTTCTCTCCTCGCCGAGCACCCCACTCCCCTCCGCCCAGGCTGCGAGGAGGAGAGCAGGTCCGCTAAGGCACAGTCGTGGCGACCGCCCTGGTGCCCCAAGGCATCACTCCTCTAACCACGAGCATTTCTGCCCTGGCATCGTCCGGCCATGTCTGTTGCCTAGAAGGCTCCAGACCACTCCGGCCGGCTGCCCTGCACCAGGGGCTCGCTCAGCCACTTTGAGAAAGTATCTCTAGAGGTGTCACGCTTCCTCTCTGACCCACGAAGACCCAGGAGCTTTGGGAGCGCCTGGGCTCACCCCTCCTGCCAGGAGCTGCCTGTGGGAAGGCTCTCCTGAGAACCTATTTATAGGGTCAGGCCAGGGCGTGTTTCCTGTTCGGGGAGGCCACCTGGAGCCCCATCTGCCAGGAGTGCTGCCCATGGCAGGGGTCCCCGCCCGGCCCACTCTGTCCTACCACTCCTGTGAAATCTGAGTGCTAGACGAGGAACCTCAGCCAGACAGGAAGTGACGTTTTCCTACGGCTTCCCTTTCTCAGCCCCAGCCGCAGCCCCAGCCCCCACACAAGCATGTGATCTTGAAAGTGGGACTTGGCACTTTGGGGGGAGGTCCCCAGTGGGCAGAGCCCCCATACTGCCCTCAGCACCATCACCTTCCCAACCGGGCACCTGGCCTTAACTTCACAGTCCAGACTAGGAGGTGGGGGCACCCCGAGCACATGGAGCCCATGGTTACCCAGCCCACGTCTGCTCTCAGTCTCAGGCCTGGCTGAGGGTACCTGTGCCTTGCAGGTGCCCTCCCTACTCAGCTGGCCTCCTCTTCCAGACCCCTTACTCCCCTGCTAGGTGCATGGCGGCGCCCACCCTATGGCAAAAACCTATGGAGGCTGGAGGATTGCGGCATCGAGTTCCTCCCCTGCTAGGCTGTCGGGCCTTGCATGGAGCTGGCAGGTCTCTGGAACCCCAGCCCCTTCAGAAGCTCCGGTGGTGCCCACCTCACCTGCCTACTGAGCCCTTCTGCTCTGACCCCACAGACTCGCCATCACGCCCAAGGTTGGGGTGGGAGCACGGGCCATGCTTTCTGGGCCAGCACTCCCTCCCCTCCCTGTCTGAGGTCCTGGAATCTCCCTCCCAGGACAGCTGTCCCCAGATTTCTCCTCGGAAGCCTCTGGGACGTGGAGCAGGAGAAGCCACGCAGTCAGTCCCCCGGCCCTGCACACACACGCGCCGGCTAACTGGAAGCCGAAGGCACTTTCTGTCAGAGGCCAGGGCTGCCTGTGTCTGGACTGCTGTCGCTGTGGGACTTTCTGCCTGGAACTGTGGAGCTGACCTCTGCTCTCAGGGTTCCCCAGGTGGGGTGCAGCTCCCCCAGTAGTTAGGATGCACCTAGAAATAGGGTCCCTGGACCAGCAGGTGGCACAGTGGTTAAGGAGGCTGGATCCCATGTGGCCAACTGCATGGTTTGAGTCTTAGACCCGGTAGGTTGAGAAACATTCGGGTGCGTGTTCATGTGTGCCCAGAATCCCAAGGGGTGAATGAAGAGAGGGATTTTAAGGATCACTGCTGGGGGGTGATTTCTCAAGTTTGCCCTCTTTCTGTGTCTTTCTCCAGCAAGTGCGCATGCCCTATAGTAAAACAAAAAAGGAAAAGAAAGCAAGAGAAAGGAAAACAGGGCCACTTAAGAGGCTCCACCAGGATGCCCACTGCCCTTTAAGAGGTGCCCCAAAGCCTCCTCCTAGGGACAAATACCTCTGGTTTGTGGAGCCTCATCTCTATAGGCCCCTTGGTGAGGGGTGGGAGCCTCAGGCTGTGACAGATGAGGGAAGGTGCCCTCCAGCCTCCCAGAACCTGGGCCTGGCCACCTCAGGCCGTCCAAGGAGCCAGGACCTGCCAGGGTATGGGCTGCTCACACCCTACCTGGCCTCCCACCTCTGTCCATGGCCCTCTCCTCTGTTAGCACAGCGGCCAGATCTGTTAGGGTCTACGGCTAAATAATAGCAAAGAACATAAAACGGGTAAGGTAGCTCATGCCATCCCGCTTGGATGTGGCATGGGTCCCCCATCCCGTAGCCGAGGCCTACTCCCCGCCGCCCCCTGTTGCCCTCCAGACACACCGTCCTCCTCACTTACTTGGACCCACCAGGCACACCCCAGCCCCAGGGCCTCTGCACCTGCCATCCCTGCTGACTGCACTCCTCCATGCCTCGGCCTTCGCTGTGATGTGGAGCAAGAGCAGGAGCAGCCCCGTGGGCTGCCGGGAAGGTTGGCGGGGACAGGTCACACCACACAGCTCCAGATCTAGCCTTGCCCCACTGGGCTGCAATCTGTGGCCCAGGGAGGTGGGTGGGAGTGGGGCTGCAGGGTCGGCTCCTAGCTGTGGAGTCCTGCAGCCCGACTACAAGGCCCACACCAAGTGTCTCGGCCAGCCCCTGCTCCCAGGAGTGGGACCCTCTGGACCCCAAGTGGCCCTCAGACTCTGCTCCCAAACTGTCACCCACAGGTCTCTCACTGGAGATCCTCCCACACATGCCAGCCCGACTTCTACACAGCCTCGGTTCCTAATGAGACTCGCAGCCTCCAGGCCAAGCCCATGCCCTGCACGGCCCCCACAAGTAGCGCAGAGCCTGGGGCCGCCAGCTTCCTCCCAGGGCTGCCCTGCCTGTCTGCTAGCAGAGGGGCAGCGGCGGGCATCGGTGCCTCGCTCACCCGGCTTCTCTGGTGCAGTCGGGTGAGTGTCTCGCCATTGGCTGGCTGGCGGGATGTGTGGGTGGGGTGGGGGGGCTTTACCAGGCTCCCACAGACCCCCCGCAACTGCCTGGTTCTACCTGCCCCCCAGTGGCTCAGAACCCCAGCCAAGCAGGGCAGGAGACTGGGGCTTTTTCTGTCTCTAGGGGCCTCTTCATGTTCCCCCAGCAGCCTACTGGCCTGGGGCCTCCTGGAGGGGCCTATGAGCCTGCCAGCCTTGGGGATGGGGGCACCAGGGCTTCTGGGGATAAGGCCCTCCCCCTCTCCGAGCTCCTTCTCCCTTCCTCCCCCGTCCGTCCCCCCCCCGCCCGCCTCCCTTTCTTCCTCCTGCACAAACACGTTTCCAGTCCCCTCTCAGGCCCCTCTCCTTTCCCATTTCCTCTTGCGGCATCCACTCACATGTGGAACTCATTAGGAGACCCTCAGGGCTCGTAACCCAACTCTGGCCTGGGCTTGGAGGGGCCCCATCCGCAGCCCCCATGCCGAGACACGGCGGCCTCCCGGTCTGCCCCTGTCTGGCCCTGAGCAGCCCTGGGCTGGAGACCGCAAGGGCTGGCCCAGGCTGCGGGGGAGGCGCAGTCAGGCGTTCTCCCCGGCCTCCCTGCCAGGGGAGCTGCGGAGTCCACTGGGGCGGCTGAACTGGGAGTGAGCAGCAGGCCTCAGGACTCCGGAGGAAGGTGTGGGTGTGCGATGACCCCCAGCTTTCCGTCTGGAAAATGGGAAGTTCGGGGAAGACAATGTGGGCTGTAGAACTTGTCCCCAAGGGAGTCACTAATGGCCCCATCCCACGGGCTGCTGGTGGCGGTTGTGTAAAAAGCTGGCGCTAGGGACCAGCAGATGGCGTAATGGTTATGTCGCTGGACCCCCACAGTCGCTGGTCACCTGCAGTTTGAATCTTAGACCCGGCCGGCTTAAAACTCAAGAGGAGAAGGGATTGCGGCATGGCCATCCCCCCCCCCACCCCGGGGGGTAATTTCTCACTCTCTGTCTCTCCGGCAAGCACATGCATCCTATAGCAAAAATCTCTCTTTAAAAAAAAAGAAAAAAAAGCTGGCTCCGAGGGCCAGCAAATGGCATAATGGTTACGTTGCTGGCCGACTACGGTTCAAGTCCAAGACCCAGAGGCTTGAAACTCACTCCAGGTGTGTATGCGTGCGTGCCCAAGATCCCAAGAGGAGAATGGAGGAAAAGGGATTGCAGTGTAGCCATACCCCTGGGGGTTGATTTCTTGCTTTCGGTCTCTCTGTCTCTCCAGCAAGCACATGTGCTCTCTAGCCAACATCTCTCTTAAAAAACAAAACAAAAACAACAAAGCTGGTTACCAGAACCAGGGAAGTGTCAGGATGAATAAAGCCAAGCCAGCTTCTTTCCTGCAGGACTTGTCAGAGCCTTTATTGTGCTCTTTTTTATTTTTAAGAATTATTTCATTTAACTTTATTTATTTATCTATTTATTTTAATTTGACCAGAGACGGACAAAGAGAGAAAGTGAAAAAGCAAGCGGCCAGGTCTGGGACTCGAATGGCACTCGGCCATGTGGGAGTCCAGTGCCCTTAACCACCACGCCACCTGCTGGCCCCTTAATATGCTCTTGTGTATGCAGCTGGGGCCGTAGAGTCCAGTGTTTCCACGGGTTTGGTCACATGACCCTTTTTCCTCAGGTGTACCTGAAGGGCCTGTGTTCTCTGGAATTCCCTTTGGAAGATGCTATAGGAGAAGTCAGGAAGGACTGGTCAAAACTCCCTAATGGGGGCAGCAGGTGGTGTGGTGGTTGAGGCACTGGGTCCCACATGGCTGACTGTGAGGTTTAAGGCCTGGACCTAGCAAACTGAAAAGTGTGCCAAGCACGTGTGTGTATGTGCCCAAAATCCCAACAGGAAAACAGAGGAGGGATTTAAAGGGCCATCCCCCCTGGGGAGTGATTTCTCACTTTCTATCCCTCACTGGCTCTGTTAAGCACACATACCCTATAGCAAATTTTAATAAACAAACAAACTCTCTAATGGGAGAGGCTCTCTGGAGGCAGTGCTTGTCTGCTGGGTCTGAGCAAAGCGCGAAAACTGAATGGGGTGACAGCTAAGGAAGGGGCTCGTGTGGACAGGCTTGGAGGTCGGGCTGCATGTAAGCCAGGCCCGGGTCCTGGTGACTCTGGGTCCCTCTCTGCTCTGGAGTTTCTTCCTCAGGGCACAGGTGGGGTGGGCAGGGTCTTCCCCACGGCCTGGGACCTGCTGAGGCAGGCCCGGGGTTCTGGGAGTGCCTGCACTCCCGCCCCGCCACGACATTAGCCTGGGATGGGCAGCCGCGGGCTCCAGGTTCAGAGACCTGCTTAGTCTTTGTCCCCACCCTGCCGGAGCCAGCCCTCTGCTCAGAGCCACTCTGCCCACACTCACTGGCACAGCTGCTCACAGGCCCCCTACCCGTCCTCCGCTCCAGGAGGCCTTCCCACCCCCAGGCCGTCCCCGGCATCTAGCAGGCTGAGCAGGGGGCTGGCTGGGCCCCCACAGGCTCTGCCCTCCTGCCTCCCAGCGGTCTTCTCAGTACATGGGAGAAACTGAGGCTTGGAGAGGGAGGCCGGTGGTGGAGTCGGAACTGGAACCAGGTGTCTTGGTAGGCTCCCCGGGTCTACCCCACCCCACCTCACCCCTGCCCTGTCCTCACAGGCAGCACACTCATGACCTGGTGGCTGGATGGCCCGCATGCAGCCTAGCAGGTGATAGCACGTGGCCTTGTCTGTACAGGTGGGCCAGGCGCAGGTGCCTAGCCTCTTGGGCCAAAGAGGCCTTTCTCTCCGATAGACTCTACCTGGTTCTAGTGTAGACCCTACTTGGTACCCCTGGGAGTGAGCGTAGGCAGAGGGATTGCTGTACTCTGTAGACAGAGAGATGGAGATCCAGGGCCTGGAGCACTGCCAGGAGCTGCTCAGGCCTGGAGCTGGCCACCGAGCTGTGTCCCCCTCAGCTCCTCTGGGCTCCTGCTGCCCCCTGGCCTTCCAGCAGCTCCCGGGAAGTGTTCAATCTACCACTAGCTACTCCCAGCCTGAATCTGGGGCTGAGCCTGGTGGTTCTGGGTGGCAGCTACCTCAGGTCTCCGGTAAGAGCTCCAGCTCCAGCCAGCACGTTTCAACACCCCTCACCCCCACAGCCCTGGGCTCTGGCTGCCCCTAGGGCTCAGGCCAGAGGGCCGTCCTGTCTGGAGCCCAGACTATCTGCTGATGGGACTGCACAGGCATGGCTAGGGGCAGCGGTGGGCCTGTGCCCACTCTGTCCCCACCTCCGAGGGCCCCGCTAGGACCCCCAGTCCTTTCAGAGAGGGAGTCTCAGAGCACGTGTCCCTGTAGGAGTAGGGCTGGGAGAGGCAGGCCAGGAAGAGGAGACCCCCAGACTTCGCGGCTGCCTCCCTGGGAAAACCCACATGCAGCTCCCGGATGCAGCTGGACGGCTGAGCCACGTGGGATGGCGCCGGGCGTGAAACCCAGGATGGGCTGGGCTATGAAGCCTTGGGCCAGCCACCCTGCACCTGGGCCAGGCCAGCTGACTCCCAGGCCATTTCCCCAGCCTCGTCATGGTCGCTGTCACCCCCATCAATGCCTCATAGGAGGGATTCCTGAAAAACAGGGCTGCGTGGGCTGGCAGGGAGGGGACCAGACAGGCCCGGGCAGCAGGCGGATGCTAACTACCAAGGCAATTAGGCCTAGCAGCTACAGAGAGACCTGCCCACCCCAGGCAGGCCCCGCCCAGGCCCCTGGCATATCCGCCTGCCAGGTGCCCTGGGAATTCCAGGCCTCTTCCACCCTCCCAGCCTGAAAGGTCTGACTGGCTTCTTGTCGAGAGCCTTCCACGGCTGGCTCCGGGTGAGAAAGCTGTAGGCTGGTTTGGCGAGGGCAGAACCAGAGCATGGCCTCCCCCTCAGCACTGCCACTGCTCTGGCCAACAATGCCTGCCTAAGATGCCCTCTCGGCCCCCACCCTGGCTCAAATCAGCACGGCGCCAGGCCTCTTGGGGCAGCTCCTAGCGGGAGGCCAAGAGTGACTGGACAGGCAGCTGAGGACACCTGTGGGTTCCTAGGGTGCTGCCTCCGCCCTGGAGTATCATGTCAAACCAGGGGAGATCAGCCCCTGGCGAAGAGGCTGGGGGTTCTGGGGAAGGGCATGCGAGAGGCCAGGGCTCCAGCCCTCACCCCTGGTTCTGGGGCAGAGAGCCCTGCCCACCTGGGTTCTCAGTCCTTTCCTACCCTCCTCTGCCTGCCTCCGAGGCCCAAGGTAATCAGATGCGGCCACCTGCTTTCCCCGGTTGTTGAGCACTGAATGGGATGACCTCAGTGTCAGCCTAGTCAGAGCCCCTGGCCCAGCCCAGTCCTGGGGGCAGGGGGCATGTGACTGGGGTCCCGACTGGGGATCCCAGAGACCCCTGGCTTATCCCGTGGAAGAAGGCCGAGCCGTACCGGGTGGGGCAGGGAGGGCCCTCTGAGACAAGACCCTCTCTGAGACAGGCCTATGGTCTGAGCCAGACGGAGGCCCTGCCCAGCATGGCGCGAACAGGGGTCTGTCCTTTCATGGCAAGGAGACTTCAGGCTCTAGGGACTCTCATCGAGTGACTCTGGGCAGGTGTCACAGGACAGGCTGAGGCCCAAGTGGGCAGAGAAAGTGAGAGGCTTCTGGAATTGTCCAGTGTGGCAGGGAGAGCCACACACCAGGCCACGTACTCATGGCTGACAACACAGAAGCGTCCAGAAGCAGGCTAGGGTTCCGACCCTGGCTCAGCCAGTTCCCAGGTGGGCACTGGTCCCCAAAAGACAAGTGCATTTGTAGAGCAGGATACGAAGGTAGCCAAAAAGCTGTGGAGGAGGGTTTGAGCAGAGGGACCAGTGTGTGCAAAGGCCTGCAGAGGGAACAGGCTGGACGGGGGGAGCCTGGGCTGGGGGTGAGGGGGAGAGAGCAGGGGGCAGTTGGAGAATCCAGGACCCTGAGGGGACAGAGGGGAGGGGAAAAGAGGGGCAGAGTTAGAGCAGTCTCGACTCTATGCTGGGGACAGCCAGGGCCTTTGGACCCTGGGAATGTCATGTCTAATTCACATTTTCTCACTCTTGTTTTATTGCCAGAGGACAGGTTTGCTTGCCAAAGAGGCAAGGGGAGAGAAAGAAAAAGTACCCCCCCCCCCACCCCTCCACAAAGAGACATGGTCATGCTGCAATCTCTTCTCCATTTCTATCCTGTCATGCATGCATACATGCCTGGCATGTTTTCAAGCCACCAGGGTCAGGATTCAAACTGCAGTCGGTCATGTGAGGTCCTACCCCCTTAACTATTGATACTAGACTATGGGGGCCAATCACTCCTGATTCTCGTTCTCTGAGATCCCTCTGCTGCTGCCATGTGGGGAATGGGCTGTAGTGTTGGACGCAGGGGCCCAGGAAGGAGACTGGCGAAGTGGTCTGGGGAAAGGCAGAAGGATCTGGACTGTGCGGTGGCGTTCTGAAACCAGGTCCTAGGATAGATTGGTCATGTCTGCCATGGACGTGGAAAAGACACAACAGAAATGCTATGTAAGGGATATGGCCCTTCTCTTTATGGGGCTCTCTCTTTATTGCCCCCATCTGTCCCCCATCCTGCCAGTGCTGGGCTCCCCCAGAGACGGAAACGAGCAGGCAGAGCAAGGGGCTCCATGGATCGTGCTTAGACCTAGAGCAGTCACAGTAAGAGCAGGGAGGCTTTGGGCTGCGGGAAGGAGCTCTGGCTTTTCAGTCTGCCCCCGGCCCCCCGCCACAGCTTGATTTGTGACCAGGGCTCTCAGTTTCCCCATCTGCCGCATGGGTCTGCCTTCCCAGGGTCAGTGCAAAGCCCAGGTGCGTGGCCAGCAGGGAAGTTGGTGTGAGACAGGTGGGCACCTGCCCAGTATGCCCACAGGGGCTCGTGAGTGGGAACTCCTAGCTGGCAGCCCCAGGCAGGCGTCCGCCCTCCCCCCAGACTACACTTCCCACCTGCCCGTGTTTATGTGTTTCCTTCCCATCACCTGGGCCACCATGACTCATCGCAGGTCCAGTGGGTAACTGAGTAACTGGCTGGGGTGGAGTCAGGCCCCGCGGCAAGACACTTCCCTTCCTGGGCCTCAGCTTTCCCATCTGTAGAACGGTCAGACGAGTCCTGCTCTGTTCTCTCCTGGAGAATCTCGGGTGAACACAGGGCTGAGGGTGTGACAGCAAGAGACTGCAGTGGACTGAGGATAGCACTGGTGTGGCCTTTCTGTTGGGACAGAAGCCAGGTTCTCTTGACAGCCGTCTCAAGTCAGCTTTGGGTAGACCAGGCCCACCAGGCCCACCAGGCCAGCAGACCTCATCCCTCTAGAAGACTTGGAACTGAGGGAGGATGGGGTCATGAGGGAGGCCTGGCCAGCCTAGGATTCTAGTGATGAAAGGGAGGCACACAGAGGTGAGGCCCACCCAGGACTCCTGCGGGCTGGGCCGAGGGTGGGAAGTGCTGGGCCCACGGGAAGATTTGGAGAAGGAGAAGACTCTGCTGCAGTCAGGCAGGGAAGACTTCCTGAGGCTGTGACCCTTCTGAAGCTGGAGATGAGTTCAGAGAGTGGGGGTAGAGAATGAGGAAGTGTGGGGGCAGGGACTCTGTGTCTAGGGCACAATGTGGGGAGTAAGAGGAGGTCAGGGTAAGGCAAGCTGAGAGTGAGGATAGAGAGGGCATGCTGGTCTGGCTGTGAATTGGAGCCTTAGCAGAATTGGGCCTTCTCTCCCTTGCTCCCACAATCGACTGGTCATGTCTGTTTAGAAGGGCTTTGAGACCTGGAGATGGCTCAGCAAAAAACAGTGCTGTGATTGATTAGTAATGTCTGCCAGGGACAAAGCATGGAAGACTGGTGGATGTGGTTCCTCTATTTTCAGTCCTCAGCCAGCCCCAATGGGTTGGGTATGTGGTTAGGAAAGGCACACTCTGAAATGAGTGGCCATGGGGACTCTACACAGAGAGGCTGACCAAGGGCTTGCTCTGTCGCTGCCAGGTGGAGGGCTGTGAAAAGGAGGAATTATGCTTGTCTGATCCCATCTGAATCCTCACTGCCCCACCCCGCACACTCCCTGGCACAGGGCAGCTGCTCAGAACATGTCTGAGAATGAATGGGCCTGGTTCTCTCCTCTCGCCCTTCACCTTGTCCAGGCAGCCTTGGGGATTCCCCACAGATCTCCCTACCTGCGTCTGTCTTGCCAGGTCTTGTGTTCTGATTGTCCTGGGCGTGACCCTCCTCCTGCCAGGGCTGTTTGGTCCCCAGGGCTCTGCACACTCAGCCCCCTGCTCCGTACACCTGGGCAAGGGAGGAGGTAGATGAATCGGCACGGGGCTCCCCAACTCCAGAGCTGTCTCAGCTTGCCTATGCCATTTTGCCATTGCCCAGGGCCTAGAAGCCCCCTGCTGGGAGGAAGGTGGGGTGGACTCCTTTTCCATCCAGCTTGTCACCATGGAGATACCTCCAACAGCTATAGTGCAGGGGGAGAGGAGTGTGAGTCTCACCAGCCTGGTAACCCCTCTGGTGTGTAGCAGCTGCAGCCTGTGGGCACCCCTCGAACAGGAGTGCCTGGGCATGGGTCTGTGTGTGTGCGTGCACACGTATATTGTGTTTCTGCACGTGCACTTATATGACCATGAGCAAATATGGATATAAAGGTGGATCTGTGTGCCTGGCCCTGTGTTGTGTGTGTTTGTACATACATACATGTGTTCATGTATGTATGTGTATTCAACCAGGATTTCTGCATAGGGCAGGAGAGGTACAAGTTCTGTCACGGGCCACTCATGGCCTGGGTGTGACGTAACCTATCTGGACCCTACTCGGGTGGGCACCCCACCAAGGGTTGGGAAAGCTGTCCCCAGTATCAAGGCCTCTGATGGCATACCTCCCCAGCCTGGTGGCACTGCTGGGCAGAGGCTGGCTCAGTGGCCAGCAGCAGGCCTCATGGAGGGTGCCCAGCGTCTGTTCATCTCGCATAGTGGGAGGTGAGACAGACCCGCGGAGGAAGGCTGCCCTCCTGGAAGTGAGCAGGCGCTCACCCTCAGCGTGTGTGAGCCACCTCAGGACCAGGAGGGCCAGGAACCGACCCTCCCCCAAGTCCAGCATATGCCGTTTGGAACATGGCAGCCCATCTCCAAGGAACCCACGGGCTCCAGTGGGAAAAGCAGAGCCCCCTTTCCAGATGGTTCAACTATTCCAGGTGATACAGCTCCTGGGTCACCGAGCCACGGGGACGTGTGTGAGTGGGCGGGAATGGAGAAGCAAAGGGCCCTGAAACACTCCGCCATGCAGCCAGGCCGGCACTGCCAGGCCCTTCTCTGTGTTTCTGGGGTTGGATGTGTGCAGACAGGGGAGGCAGCTCCAGAGGGCCTCGTGGGCTCAGGCCTGGTGCTGGCAGGGGGAGGAACATGCTCGAGGGGGCATGGACGTGCACTCGACGTGTCTGGTGGGGGAAGCAGAACAGTGGCTGTGACAGGGTGCAAAGTCGGGGGCAGGGAGGAGTCCTGCGAGCATGGCGCAGGGGGCTGGTCTAGCCTGAAGGATCAGGGGTTGCCTCTCTGCGGCCTTCTGAGCTGGGATCAGAAGCCAGGCCGACGCTGAGAGCAAAAGACATCCAGGCCAAGATGTCTCCCCAAGGACCCAGACGCATTTTAGGGGGCTCCTTCTCACTCCCCACCCTGCCCCTCAGGGAGACCCTGGCTAGTAAACACCTCTCCTGGGGGCTGCAGGTGAGGGACACTGAACCCCAATGACAGAAAAGCCTTCCTTCCTGGGGAATGCTCATAGCTACAGGGCAAGGCCTGGACAGGGCCGCTCTGGCCACTTGCTGCTTGACCAGAGGCAGGTTCCTGCCCTGCTGTGGGCCTTGCCGATCTGAGAATAAGTGGTATTCGGTCCCCCACCCGCCAGGGCAGCTCTGTCGGGACTCAGGCTACGCATCGTGTTGCTTTGGGCCTTTCCTCCAACCTGGGCAAAGGGCAAAGGGCCCTGCTGGTGCCTCACGTGACCAAGCTAATTCTCCTGGTGTCCCTTCACTTATGCTGTCACCCCTCCCTACATATTGTCCCCTCTCTACTCATCCAAGCCCCCCTCCCCTCCATCCATGCTGGACGACACCCCTTCCACCCTCCAGGAGTGGTTCCAATTCCACACATCCGCAGAGATCACTCCCCCACAGCGGATGTCCGCCAAGAGGAGTCTAAAAGGAATCAGGGACCAGCAAGTAACCAGCAGCCAGTGTGAGGCAGGCCCGTCCTCCTTTCTTCCCCCAGTGTGGCTCTTCTCACACACAGGGGATGGTACTGTGGGGCACAGAGGAGGTTCCCCCCTTCATCATGCCTCGCTAGTGAAAGTAGTGGCCAGGGTCCCACCAGACACGCAGAAGCAAGCATGCCCCGGTGTGGTGGGACACGTGGCCCAGCCTCACTTGAAGACAGCATGAGATCTCTGTGAACATGCCCTGGCCTGTCCCCTCAGGAGATGCCATCCTGACTTACTGACATCTGTCCAATGAGCATGGGCCCGTCTGGGGAGGGGACACCAAGCCCAATCTCTCCCTTAGAGAGAGAAGGGTCTCTTTTCACCCTGCCATGGGCCCGGGGAAACATCTGGACTGCCAGTTAACCATCCCTGGGGAAGCAGAGGCAGGGCAGCCGAAGCTGTGTGTGCAGCTGAGTTGGGGGGTGGGTGCCCACTGTCTGGCTCCAGCCTAGGTGTCCTGGTGCTCCCCTCCTCAGGGCCTGTCCCAGTGGTTGACTTGCCGGACAGCATTTGCTCAGGCCTCTTTTGAGTGCTGCCTCCATCCCCCAACAGCCAGCACCCAGACCACTGGCAAGGGGTCTGGCCTCAGGGCGCATCCTCCTCCCAGCCTTTCCTAATCAGCTGGGCATTGCCTAGACCACCAGCACCCTAACACTGGGAAAACAGGCCAAAATCTAGGTCTCTGCCTCTCTGGCCCTGCAAGTTTCCTGCATGGCCTAGGGCCCCAGGGAAGAAAGCTCTGCCCAGCAACCCCACAACCCTGGGCAGGGGGTGTTTTTCCTTTTACCTCTCCAGGCATCTGATTCCACTGCTAAGATCATCCCTGGATGCACTGGTATGGCTTTTCTGGGAGTGTGACTATGGGAGGGACCCTGCTCCTTAGAGACAGCCCTGTGGGGGTGGTGGGGGTGGGGGACTTCAGGTAGACTATCCTATGCTCTGGGCCTTTTGGTTACAGGTCAGAGAAAAGCTCAGATCCTCAGGGTTCCAGAGACTGTCCCTTGAGCAATTCTCAAACACTGCGGCCCCCTAATCCTGACCCGGCACTAATTTTCACAACGCAGGGCGGGGGCAAGGTGGCTCAGAGCCGACAAGCTCTGAGTGGGAGCGTTACGCCCCGCCTGGCAAAGAATGAGCCAGGCAGACGGTAGGGCCCAGCCACAAGCACACTTCCAGGGCAGACCCTAGCTCGGTATAGGGACAGCACAGCAGGTCCTGCGCACGCGCGCCGCCTGAGTCGAGCCGCTTTGTTCCATCGCTACCTGCGGATCCATTCACCTCCTCTGCCCCTCCCACCTGCGAGCCGATACACGGCGCTAACAGAGACCCCGCCCTCTTCCCGCGCTGGGTGGAGTCAGTGACCGGCCCCGCCTCCATTCCCCTCCCGAAACCACCCTTTTCAGCAGCGATTGGCTATCTGCGCGGCACACGCCCGCCTACCGCGAAAGTTGATTGGTACATTGAGGTAGGATACGGAAAGTAGATTAAAAAGCAGCGCCCAGCTCCCACCCGCCGGGGTGGAAAAGTCACGTGGCGCTTCACTCGGCGCCTGTCACCACCCCGCTTGTAAAGCTTTCTTAAAGGGCTCGCGCTCCCTTCCTAGAGCTGGTCCTTTCCAGGATTTCCCCACCCCTGTCTGGGGAGGGTGGCGGCGGCTCTAAGCCGTCTTCTCCAGCAAGTCACTTAGGTGCCGATTCCTCATCAAGCCTGCTGGCGTGAGACCTTCCCTTTCGGATCTCGAGCCTGTGACCGTCAGGAGAACGATGGGGTTGCCTGAAACGGCGACTGCCCAGACAATACCTGGCACGTAGTAGGCGTTTAGTTTCTATTTATTGAATGAACTGGATGAAAGAATGAATGAATGGGGATGACAGACCGGAGGCGGGGAGGTTGGCCTCGCGTGACTGCGCCCCAACCCCGCCCCATCTCCGAGGAAACTCTGCTTCGGTGAATGTGGGGCGGGGGTACCAGGCGTAGGACGCCCCCAAGACAGCTCTTTCCGCAAGGCGCAGAAGACCTGGGAGCACAGAGAGAGAGATCGGCGAGGGCGTCTTGAACCGGCCTCCTAGCCAGTTCCGGGCTCCGCGAGAGCGCGGCGGCGCAGAGGCGAGGGGAAGACGGGAGTACGGGTCTCCCCGCGCACGGGACCGCGAGCGCGCCCGCGCACCCCGTGGGGAGGGGCGGCCGAGGCGCGGCTCCTTTAAGCCGGGGGCCGGCCCCGCGGCCCCGCCCCCCGGAGGACGCCTCGGCGCGCGGCCGCCGAAGCCGCCGTTTAATTGGGACTGTCAGGCCGCGGCGCGCGCGGAGGGCCGGGCGGGCGGGACAGAGGCCGGGAGGCCGGGGCGGCGGGCGCACAGCTCCGCGGGAGTCGGGCGCCCGGAGACGCGGCTGGGGCCCGCGCGGCCGGGGCGCGGTCCCAGGGCAGGGCTGCCCGGCCCCGGCCCCGGGCCGCCCGCGCTCCCCATGAAAAACCAGCTCCGCGGCCCCCCAGCGCGGGCGCACATGTCGGCTTCGGGGGCGGCGGCGGCTGGGGGCACCCGGGCGGGGTCCGAGCCCGGTGCGGGGTCCGGGTCCGGCGCAGGCACTGGGGCGGGCGCGGCGACCGGAGCGGGATCCATGCCCTGCAAGAGCGCCGAGTGGCTGCAGGAGGAGCTGGAGGCGCGCGGCGGCGCGTCCCTGCTGCTGCTTGACTGCCGGCCGCACGAGCTCTTCGAGTCATCGCACATCGAGACGGCCATCAACCTGGCCATCCCGGGCCTCATGCTGCGCCGCCTGCGCAAGGGTAACTTGCCCATCCGCTCCATCATCCCCAACCACGCCGACAAGGAGCGTTTCGCCACGCGCTGCAAGGCGGCCACCGTGCTGCTCTACGACGAGGCCACGGCCGAGTGGCAGCCCGAGCCCGGCGCTCCCGCCTCCGTGCTCGGCCTGCTCCTACAGAAGTTACGCGACGACGGCTGCCAGGCCTACTACCTCCAAGGTGAGGACAGCACCGAGACCCAGTCCGGGATCAGGCTTCCCCCGCAGCCCCCTGACGCCCCCACAGCAGGCTGTTTCCTCTCCACGCTGTCCCGGCCGGGCGCCACGTCGCCCCCCCCCCGCCTGCATCGGTCCTCCCTGAAGCCTGACTCCCACAGCGTGGGTTTGGGTAGGCGTGGGGGCTCCCTCTGCGCCCCCTTTCTCAGCACGATTCGAGTGGGCGGAACAAACTTTGGAACCGCCTGGGGTTTCCTTTTTTTCTTATTGTTGGGCGACTGTAACAGCGCCCAGGCTTCAGCTGAGCTCCTCGGAACAGGGACAGTTGCCTCCTGGAACCCTGAAAGCGGCAGGGTGCTCAAGTGCACCCTGGAATTCATGTCCCTGGAAGCCCAGGATCAGGAAGGGCATCTTTCACAGCACCTTCCTGGCCTCTGGTGGGTTGGAGTCTCAGGGGTCCTCAGGATCGCTGCCTCTTGAAGGCACTGGAGCAGGGCATAGGCAGTGTCCATTGCTGGCCCAGATCCTGGGGGCCTCTGAGGTCCCCAGCTTGCCACCCTAGAGCTTGTGGAAAGGGGAGGCTGGGGGGCCAGTGGCTGAGGCCGGTGTTTCCAATTAACATTCCAAAATGGCCTCTCGCTGGCAGCAGGCTGCGGGAGGGGAGGGGAGGCCTGCGGCACCCTCGGGCGCAGGGCCCATGCCTTGCTGTAAGGCGCTTCCCCCCTCTTCTGTCTGCAGAGCCCCAGTGACCCTCCCCTTCAGGGTCTGAGGCTAGGGGGTCTTGTGTTCTAAGGCAAGGGTCCTGAGAAGCGGAGCTGGGACCCCTTCCTCCAGTGGGGAAGGGGCCAGCCAGTAACTACTCTGCCTTCCCCAGCTGCGATTTGGGGGATTTGGCAACCATTAGACTCCCAGTCAGGTGGCCCCAGGCCCTCTGCCTCTTCCTACCCAGGTGAGGCGGTGGCCCCTGCCATCTCATCTACAGGAGGGATTTGAAAACCGACGTGCACTGGCCTTCGATGGGGTCGTCTGTTTTCCTTTACCACTTTGCTGTTACCGCGCACCCACCAGGGACGTGCTTGGGGCTGCAGAATAGGAACGAGCCTGTCCTCACGTGTCCTCAAGCTGGTGGGATGGTCAGGGCCCTGAAGTGCTACAGGGAGGGGTTTGGAGTTCAGGCGTGTTTCTTCACCCCCGGACTTCAGTCCCCTCATCTGCAAAGCGGCCATAGTGCTCAGCGGGCCCGTGGAGACCGACAGCGGCGTGCCTGTCGGGAGCCCTGGCCCACTGGGGCTTTCAGCAGCCTCTCACCCAGCCCGTCTGCCCCGGCCACAGGTGGTTTCAACAAGTTCCAGACGGAGTACTCCGAGCACTGCGAGACCAACGTGGACACCTCGCCGAGTAGCTCGCCGCCCACCTCGGTGCTGGGCCTCGGCGGCCTCCGCATCAGCTCCGACTGCTCAGACGGCGAGTCGGACCGAGAGCTGCCCAGCAGTGCCACCGAGTCAGATGGTAGCCCCGTGCCATCCAGCCAGCCGGCCTTCCCAGTCCAGATCCTGCCCTACCTCTACCTCGGCTGCGCCAAGGACTCCACCAACCTGGACGTGCTGGGCAAGTACGGCATCAAGTATATCCTCAACGTCACGCCCAACCTGCCCAACGCCTTCGAGCACGGTGGCGAGTTCACCTACAAGCAGATCCCCATCTCTGACCACTGGAGCCAGAACCTCTCCCAGTTCTTCCCCGAGGCCATCAGCTTCATTGGTAGGTGTTGCTGTCGGCAGGGGGTTGGGTGGGCACATCAAGGTGTGTGCAGGACTGTGGGTGTCGTCCGCACCCAACAAGGTACCTCTGGGCCTGTCGAGACCTGTGTGTGCCCTGCGTGTGCCAGCGTGTGCCTGTGGGTGTACCCATGCCTGCTGTGAGTCACCGAGTCCCTCAGGCCCCTCTACCTGTCGGGGCCTGAGCAGTCCCCGGAGTCCTGGGCTCCCCCAGCTGCCAGCCTCTCGTGGGCTCACTGCTGCTGTCCAACGTGTGTGTTTCTGGCTGTGCTGTTGTTTCTGGCTTTGCAAACTGAACCGTCATAGCGCACAGACCTCCCACGGGGCCTGCTCTGCATCACGCCTCAGCACACGTGTCCCTGCAGGATGGGGCTGTCACAGCGCCTCTTTGGGCTTTCCTGTATACCTGAGAAGGCTGAAAGGTGGTCCCGGAGCCAAAGGCCTGCCCCAAATGCGCAGCTATTGGAATATGGTGACCCAGAGTGCCCCCGTGGGCCCCAGATGCAGCCTGCAAGGCTTGCTTGGAGTATAGGCAGAGTAGAAAAAAGGCGGGGAGCCTGTGAAAGGCCTCAGCCAGAACAGTAGGTCCTACCGTCTGGCTTCAGCCCTCTGAGTCCCCTGCCCCCACCCCCCAGCCTCAGCTGACTCCGCCGTCCTGCTTCCTCTTTGGCCAGTTGGGGCTGTTAGCAGGCAGGCCATCTCCCTGGCCTCAGGTCTCATCTGGGATGCAGGGAAGGGACACAGGCTCAGGGAAATGTGGCTGTGGATCCTCTGAGCCTGACGACCTGGTGTTTTTGCCCACCTTGCAGTGGCAGGGCGAGATGGCCGGGGCGGTCTTCCCAGTGGCAGCAGTGCCCAGCGGAGGACGTTTTGGTGTCGGCTGGGCTGGGCAAGCTTTAATAACAGGAAGTGGGAGGCTTCCCCGCCTCATCCGCTTACTGGGAACCAAAACTAGGTGCCTGGCTGGGAGGAAGGAAGGAAGCTGGGGCCCGGGGGAGGGGCCGCACCCGGGGCTGCCTGGAGCTTCCCAGCCTTGCCCCAGGGTGACTTAGCCCAGAGGGTTGTGGGTGCTGCCTCAGCACTTGAGATCTCCCAGAGAGGGAGAGGACCTCTCTCCTGGGCTGAGCCGGCTCCTCATCTGTGGACAGGAGGACAGAACGAGATGCAGGGGCAGGGTAGGCGCCCAGTCTGACAGGTGAAGGACTTGCGGCCCAAGCACCCCATGGGACCCAGTGGGGCAGGACCTAGTACCACCCACACCCTGAAAGGACTGAAGATAAAGCCGTTGGAAATGTTTCACTGGGGATCCCCTGGGAGTGGGTCTGGGGGCCAGACGTTCCCCACGTTCCTCCATGATACCCCGGGAGACTTGTCTCTGCCACTCCTTCTCCCACCCCACACCTCAAAGTCAGACCACAGGGCTTCATGCAAAGCCACAGGTCTCCTTCCCTGCTAGTCCTGTGCCCAGAGCCTCAGCTGTGGGCCCCCCAGGCAGCCCCAGTGTCTGAATTAAGCACCTTCTGCATGCCCCGTCCTGGGTGCCCTCAGTTGGGTAGAGTTTGGAAGGGGAAGCTCTCCCAGGCCAAGGCAATAGAGAACAGTTTGTGTATCTTCTTCGAGGAGAGCACTGACTGAGGGCCAGCTGTGTGTCTGGCTCCAGGGGATTGGGCGTCCAGGAGGTGGGGACCTTGCAGACCTCCGTCTGCCTCTCACTACTCCATGTCCCTGGTATCACTGTGAAAGAGACCGCTGCCCCAGAATCAGGGGAGAGGCTCCAGGACTGAGTTGTTGAGCAGGGGAAAGGTTCCAGGACTGAGTTCCTCCTGTGTGTCAGGCAGAGGCGTCTGAAGGCGGCATTGAAAGAAGCTGGGAGGCTTGGTGGGCAGGGAGGGTTGTCAGCCAGATTCACCTGGCTGTGGCGGGAGGTGTCCCTGACACGTGGGCCTGCTGGAGTTCTCGCAAGTAGGAGGGGTGGTCCTGCTGAAACAAACCCCACTGGGAAACTTAGGTGTGGTCAGCGTTCTAGACCCTGGGTTTCAAGAGCTGGAGCTCAGGCCTTGGGCACTGGCTGGGCAGAGAGCAGAGCAAGTGCAGGACCGGGCTGGGCCACTTCCTTCCGGAGGAGCCTCCCTCGGGCCCATTTCCTGGGAGGCTCTCAGGGAGCGCCCGTGGGAGCTGTACCAAGAGTACACTCACAGCCCCCACCCCCAGGCCATGGCTTGCCAGCAGCAGGTGCTGAGCTAGGAAGATCCCCGTGTGGCCTTGGGCTCTCCACTTTGTCCCTGTGTCTGTCCCTCCATTGATGAAATGGGCTTCCCGGCCACGTTATAAGTAACTGACCTGGGAGGGCACCCCTGCATCGCAGCACGCAGCCGTGGCAGCAGGAGGACTAGGTGGTCATGGCGTCACAGCAGCTGGCATCTGCTAAGCCCTCACTCGGCTCAGGTCCCCATGAGAGCTCTGTGAGTAAATAGGCCCATTTCGTAGACAGGACATTGAGGCCCCAGGCTGTCCAGTGCTGGAGCTAAAGTGTGGCTGAACTCTCTTTATTTCTCCTTGTTAATTGCCAGAGGGTTCATGTGCTCACTGGAGGGGGTGGGGAAAACGTAACCCCCATACCCCTTGGTGCATGGTCCCTCACGGCCCTTTTTCCTCCTTTCCTTCTTCGCGTCAGGCTTTTGGGCACTCACACACATGATCCTGGCATGCTTTCCAAGCCACCAGGGCTGAGATTCGAACCATGGCTGGCCATGTGAGATTCACTTCCCTTAACCAGTATCCTGGGGGCTGTAGAGACCTGTCCACAGTCAGGCTTCTTTTCTTTTAAAACTTTTTGCTGTAGGACACGTGTGCTCACCAGAGAGACAGAAAGTGAGAAATCATCCCCCCGGGGGTGACCATGCCGCAGTCCCTTCTGCTCCACGTCCTCTCGGGATTTTAGGCGCGTACATGCACGCACCCTGCATGAGTTTCAAGCCACATGAGTCCGGCGTTTTATCTGCTGCACCACCTGCCGGCCGCCATAGCCACATCGGGCCGGGCCAGGTCCTCCCAGAGTCAGGCAGCATCTCCAGCATCCCTGCTGCCCCGCCCCACTCTCCACTCAGCCCCTCTGCCCACCGGTGGGAAGGCCCCTTGGGGACGGCACCCCTGACCTGTGCCCGTGTGTTTCAGACGAGGCCCGCTCCAAGAAGTGTGGTGTCCTGGTGCACTGCCTGGCAGGCATCAGCCGCTCGGTGACGGTCACGGTGGCCTACCTGATGCAGAAGATGAACCTGTCACTCAACGACGCCTACGACTTCGTCAAGAGGAAAAAGTCCAACATCTCACCCAACTTCAACTTCATGGGGCAGCTGCTGGACTTCGAGCGGACGCTGGGGCTGAGCAGCCCGTGCGACAACCACACTCCCAGCGAGCAGCTGTACTTCTCCACGCCCACCAACCACAACCTGTTCTCGCTCAACACACTCGAGTCCACGTGAGGCCAGCCACGGCACACTCGTGCAAGCCAGGGCCAGGCGGAAGGGCCCAAGCCTGCTGCCTCTGGCCGGACGAACCCCCGGACGTCACCTGTGCCCAGAAGCCCAGATGGGTTGGTGGCCGAGCTCCCCTCACCGGGCTGCGGGGCAGGGCCCGCGGGCAAGGCCTCCCTCTGCAGGACCTGGAGAGGCCTCTACTCTCAGACACATGGCTTTGCGGGGATGTCAGGGCCTCATCTGCGTCCCAGGACTCGCCTTTCTGCTGACAGCCCAGCCAGTTTGGCTGTTTTTTAAAGACACATCCACGGACCTGAGTTTACTTTTTACTTTTTGGCAGGTAAATCCGAGCTCCCTGGAACACGGAACGTGTTCAAGCTCTTCTCCATTTTTCTTTTTTTAATGAAAAGTGTTATTTTCAGGCTACATGCAACAGTGGATTGTATAAACCAGTATTTCACCCCTTTCCTGATCCTGCGAGAGAGAGGTGTTCTCGGTTTTGTTTTTCTTTCTATTTCCAAAAGCAATTACTGGTGTTTTGTTTTTATTTTTATTTTTATTTTTTGTAGTGGGAAAGACAAACCCCGTGTTGATCTTGACCAAATGCATTTTGCACATGTGTGAAGTCTCCGTTTCCTTAGCAGGCCCTTCTTGAAGGGGTGGCTTGCTGCTGTCTGGGTATCGCAACCCCCGTGTGCCACCACCCACCCTTGTCCCAGCCCACCTTGGCCCTGCAGCTGCTGTGACGACACTTAGGAGTTGTGATGGTAGCCTGGACTAGTGGTCTTTGCATTTTCTGCCCTCCCATCTGCCCTCTGGGGGTCTCTGCAGACCCTCCCTGAGGCAGAAGCTGGGGGCCCTGCTGCTGGCCTGCTGGGGGCGGGGCTGCAGCAACTGCCACACAGAGCATTAAGCCCTCTGGGCTCAGCCCCGGGGTGGGGGGCCTGGGCCCCGGGCCCTTTTATGGACTTACCCACTACTTCTGTCTCTTTCTCTCGCTGTTTGTAACTGGGAACGGAGGCCCAGTGGCTGGGGAAAGCTTCTGTGGCGGGGGCCCAGCCCTGCCTGCAGGGACTTCCCTTCACCCTGGCTGTTCCCTTGGTCCAGCCGCCTTGCCCTGTGGAAGCCTGCCCCGCCCTCGCTTGGCCCATGCCTTCTGCCACCAGGAAACGTACACCCATTTCCGCCCTCGGGCAGGGGCAGGTGGGGCAAAACCGGACAGGTGGAAAGGGTGTGAGGCTCTGCCCACCCCACCCCACCCCGATATCCACAGAACAAAGCCACGGATTCCGTTATCCTCTTCCAGTTTCGTTTCTTCTCCAACCTCAGTTCTGCCGGGCGTCAGGACTGCACGGGGGCTGGGGAGGGTGAGCGGCGGGCTGGGCTCTGCCGGAGCCAGCACCCGCACGGGAGCGAGGCCATAGCCCTCGGCCCCCACTGCATCATACCTCACAGGGGTGGTTTTCAGGGATTCTTTAGGGCAGCAGATTAAAATCTTGCCACAGTCGAGAAATTGACAAAAAGCTTCCATGCTGTACATGGTTCTCTTTCCTCTCTCTCTTTTTTATTTTTAAAAAGAAAAACCCAGAAAGATGCATCAGATTTGTGTAAATGAGGGTATGCCAGAGGGTGGCCAGTTTTGCTTTATGATCTTATGAAGGAAAATTTGTGACCCTACCTATATATACACACACATACATATATATATCCCGGACCAGCAACGGGACTTTGTTTATATTGCAAATAAATATTATTTTTTCTTTAAAGTGAGCCGTGGTGTCTGGTAAGGGCTTGGGCCCCGGAAGGTGAGGAGGGGGCGCTACTGACTGGCATTGCATTGCCAGCGCTGTGGGAGGCACTGGCCTGGTCTGGCCTGCAAGCTGCTGGACACTTGTTTAGGCCAATGGGGGACCCCACGGGGCGGGGGGAGGGAGCATTTCTACTAGCAGGGGCAGCAGGGCTTTGTGCTTCTGGGGACACTGAGGCCTAGTTCTCTTCACCTAGAACCGCCCGAGGCTATCCGTTTGAGCATCGCCCAGATTGCCTCTGGTCCCCTGTAGCCCCCAGGCCCTGATGTGCTTGCTGTCATGCGTGGAAGGGGGAACTGTGCACTTAACTCCCTCCCCCCTCCCCCTGCCCCTGCAGCCCCTGAGACCATGAACTTGGGCACAGGGCAGGTCAGCCCCTAGAGTGATGGGTGGCACTTGCTTAGACCAGCCAGGGGCGCCCCATGGCATTGGGAGGGGCTCTTCCACTAGCAGGGGCAGCAGGGCTTTCTCTGTGTGCTTCTGCCAACACCGAGGCCTAGTCTGCCTCAACCACAACTGCCCGAAGCTGTCGGGGCGTTGCCCAGATTGGAGGGGTCCTTGAGCCTCAGCATTGGAAGCACGCAGGTACCCAGGGAGCAGTGAGCCATGTTGGGGCTTGTACGGAGCAGGGTGAGCATGGCCCCTCTCGGCTCCTGGGGGAGCTGGGGAAGCAGCGTGGAGAGGGTGGTGGGTGGCCATGGGAGCCAGGCCCCAGTGAGCACGTTACAGACGGGAAATGGAGGCTGAGTGCTGTGTCTCTGGCGCCTCCGGCTGGGTCAGCTCCAGGCGGGGACTTGGGAGGCCGGCGGGCTGACTCTGTTTCCCCACTTCTGCCCTTGCCCTGCTCTGTCTCCCGTGGACTGTGTGATCAGCCCTGAGCTGGCCCTGGGTGGAAGGTGGGTGGGCAGGGTCGGGGGTGAGAGCAACTCGCCCTCCCTGGAACTCTCCCCGCTGGGCTGCAGAGGTGCTGCACCCTCTGCGCCTGCCCCATGCACTAGACCAGGACACGGCCACCTCCTTCATGGCCCAGACCGGGATGGGGTAGTCAGGTTCTGCCAGCCGTGGGACCCTGGTTCGAATACCAGCTGCAACTGCAGTCCCTCCGTCTTCCTCTGAGGAATGGAGGGGTGCTGCTGCCCAGCCCACAGGGCTGCAGGGCTGGGACTGGGCAGGGAGTGAGGGATTCTTGTAGGCTCCGCGAAGGGGCGGTGCTCTTACTCTCAGGCTCAGGGCCCTGGCCCTTCTGTGCCAGGGGCAGGCAAGGGGGTGGGGGCCCGAGCAGGCAGAGACTGGGTCTTTGTTCCCTCCCGCTGCCCTTGCCCGGTGCTGGGGAAGCCCGCGGGTGCCGGGCTGGGGGCTGGGCTCTTGACAGGCCGAGTAAGTGCCTGGCAGTGCCAGCGTGCCCAAGCGCAGGAAGGGGTGCGAGCTGCAGCCACCTCCTGAACCAGCTCCCAGACCGTGGCCTGGGGAGTCCATGCAGAGGGCCAGCCCTGCCACTCGCTCCCTCTGACCCTCGGTGTCCTCATCCGCAGGATTCAGACCTCAGCACTGCCTGGCTCAGCTTCCCTGCCAGGGGCTAGAGGGCCAGGCACTGGCCAAGTCACCGGGGCCCTGGGTGCTTGCTCTGTGACCTTGGGCTAAGCCATGCTCACTCTGGGTAGGTGGTCTCTACCCCCAAGTGCCAGGCTCCCAGCTCATGCACCCTCTGAGCTGTTATTCCACCTGTTTCTCCCATGGGCCCTGAGAGCCAAGGTCCTTGGTGTCAGGGTCCCCTGAGTTCTGCATGCCTGGCTCTTGGGGGGCTACATCTGCTTTGTCTCTGAGCCCTAACTCCTGCTGCTCTCCTCCTGACCGACCCCCACTTTGCCTCCTGGGTCCCTGTGTTGTTCCCCGGGATCTCCGCAGCCACTTCGCGTTCTCACGGGAGGAGGCCCCGCGCCACTTACTCACTGGCACATTCATCCAGCTGCCATTTCCTGCACGGCCGGCAGTCCCGGGAGTGGGAACATGCCCGAGGGAAAGCTCAGTGATGTCAGGCTGGGTGGCCGGATAATGGGGCTTTCGTCGCGTCGCCTGATAAATGAATCAGGTGCATTGGCAGGAGTGACTAAGGCCAGGCCCCAGGATAACCTGGAGCACAGCGGAGCAGTCCCCTTGAGGGGGGTTCTGACAAGCAGACCACCGAAGAGACGGACATTTCCCTAGGGTGGTCCTGCTCTGAGCCTGGGGACGGGCAGGCAGCCTTCAGCCGAGGGGCCCACTCCACCTGCCACCCCCACAACCACACAGGGCCCCTCCCCAGAGACAACACAGTCCTGGCTCCTGAATGGGGCAGGTGCGGGCGAAGGCAAGCCCGTGCTGGAAGCAGCTCCCTCCCTGCCGCTGCCACTGCACGGGCACTCAGGCCTGTACTCAACACTGTCTGCACTGGGCCGCCCTCTACGTCAGTGTGGACGTGCTTACGACACCGACACTGATGCCCAGACCTCGGCAGCAGCCAGAGGGCCTGGTGCAAAAGCCCAGGTTCTGGGGGAAGTGTGTTACATGCCCACTGCTGTCCCCTTGCTCGTTCTGGGCCCTGCCAGGACTCTGCCCCCACCTCCTGGAGGCCATCTAGGACTGGCCCCTCTGACTCCTGAGACCCAGGAGACCCGAGAGCCAGCAAGCTCAGAGATGTGCTGCTCCCTCCTGTCCCATGCAGGGGTGATGTCGTACAGGACGTCAGGCAGAAGTTAGGCCCCCGCCCTGCTACCCTGAGGCTTCTCCCCAGGTGCCTCACCCCCATCAGGCTGGGAGCCTTCTTCTGGCCCCTCAGATTCCCTATAAGGAACTGCGTGTGTGCATGTGCAAACACTTACTCATGCGCGCGCGCGCGCGCGCACACACACACACACACACACACACGGCCTCCTCATTTCTCATACCGGACAAGCCCCAGCAGGCCCATACGACTGAGGACCTACCTGCCTCTGAAGGCAGCTTCCTCGGCAGGGCGCGTCCTGGGAAGCCGGCCCTTGTCAGGCATGGCCATTAAAGACCATCGTGAGAAGCCTTGGGGGCCTCACCCATGGTCCCTGGCTGGGCCAGGTGAGCTCTGATCGGTGACATAGGATGGAGCCCCTGCCAGGGCTCACCCCGGCAGTCATCAGGCTTCCCGGGGCTGCCCTGCTGCACACTGCAGGGGACGTCACACTCTGTCTGCTGTGTGTGGACAGGGTCTCCGCACGCCCCTCCCTACCCACACCCTCAGGGATGCAGGCAAGGAAACGCAGGGCCCTTCCGCTCGCTGACTTGAGGGTCAGGGGAGCCTCTTGAGACTTTCAGCACACGGCTGGCTGGGCTGTGGTCACTGGGAAGATATCCTAGCTGCTGGGAGGACGTGGCCGGATAGGCGAGGGCACAGGATGGGACAGTGATGAGGCTGGGACAGTTGTTCACAAGGCAGAGTGTCGAAAGGTCTGGATCATCATGGCAGCGGAGGAGAGGGTGAAGAGGACACAGCTGCAGGGGTGGTAGGGCTTGGACCCCCCAGGAGAGAGTCCTGGTGCGAGCCAAGGGTCCCAGCTTCTCTGGCTCCAAGCCCTTGACTCGAATGCCAGCGGCCAAGCCGTATGGAAGGATGGGTCTTAGCCAGGGAGGGGGAGTGCAGGGGAACCCAAGTCCCTGCTCACCTCCCCCAGAGGCAGCTCCCTGTGCATCCGCCGGCTGAGTGCCCAGGGAGAGCCTGAGCACTCGGGGGTGCATCCTCTCCAAGGGCACCTCCCGGGGCTGGCCACGGCGGCCTCACCGTGTGGCTCAGACAAGCTCGTCCCAGCCAGTCCTCAAATCCCCGTTTACAATAGGAGAGACCTGAGCATGACCCCGAGGAACCCAGTGCTCAGATTCAGGACTGCGGTTCTGGCCCAGGCCCTGGGTTCAGTCCCAGTCTGGTCTTGGTACCCAAGAGTAATCTGGGAGCCGGGACTCAGCCAAAGAAGAGAGGATTGCAGCCCTGCACAGAGGGCCTTTAACCGGGATGAGGGACCGGGCAGGGTACCTGGCTGGGGGCCAAGCAGGCTTGCCAAGTCAGGGGGGCGGGATGGGGCCTTCCTGGCCAGGCAGACCCCTTGGCTACAGTCCCTTAAGGACGCTTGCTCCTCCCCTCTTCTGGCCCTCTCCCCAGCCCTGAGGTCCAGAGAAGCTTAAGGTGCTGTCAGTCAGGGCTCATGGTCACCCCGCCTTGCTCACAGCCTGAGGATGGCTTGGTCATGGGTTCTAGCTCTCCTCTCGGGCATCCAAAAGACCTTGGCCTCAGCCGGCTCCCTCCCCTTGATTCCTTTGCTCAGCAGCTTCCTACATTGCTTGCCCAGAACCACCTCGGCCTCCTGCACATTTTGCACCCAAGTCTGCACACCCTCAGCACAGCCTGTGAGCCTGGTCCGGCCCCCGGACACACGGCTCGGCCTGGAGCTGCTCTCCTCTCCCCACAGAGCTCCCGTGGGCGTGGCGTAGTGCACCTGGGGGGACACTGCTGCTGCAAAGGCCCAGCTCCACTCTCCCAGGGCCCTTGAGCCAGGCCCCTGTTTCCAGGGGAGAGGGAGGCTGAGCAGCACTGGCTCTTCTGGTCGTAGGACACTCAGGTGGTCTGGCCCCGTTGTCCCACAGCATCTCTGGGGAGGGAGTCAGGGTGTGGTGTATCTCTGATTCTTTCCATGGCCCTCATGCCCGGAAGTGGCATTTCTGGGGCAAACACCTGTGCTGTTTTTCAGAACCGGCTTCTAGAAGGAGAGCAGGATAGCTTGGCTCTTACGGTTGCCCGTTTTGAGAAGCCATGGGTCTGCAGTGCTGGGCACACAGTGGGGGTCCAGCAAAGCGCTGGGGGCCGAATCGTCCCTCTGCCTGGGACCAGGCATGTCCAGCCAGCACTGCCCCATGGCTAGGCCTGCCTGAGCTAAGCGGGCATACCTGCTCCTCCATCACCTCTAGTGTACAAAGAGCAATAATAATAGCCACGTGGGGGCCAACAGATGGTGTAGCGGTTACATCACTGGACTGCCACATGGCTGACTGAGGTTCAAGTCCCAGATCTGGTGGCTTCAAACTCATGCTAGGTGCATATGTCTGCATGTCCAAGATCCCAGGAGGAGAACAGAGGAGAAGGAATTGGGATATGGCCATCCTCCCTCTGTCTCTCTGTCTCTCTCTCTCTAGTGAGTATACGTGCCCTATAGCAAAAATCTCTCAAATAAATAAATAAATAATAGCCACGTGGGCTCTCGTTCTGGGCCAGGGTATCCTGCAGGCTTGGAGTGATGAGCTCACTCCATCCACCCAAGGCCAGTCTGGGTCATCCCCAGTGGGCAGATGAGGAGCCGACACAGGCAATATCAAAGGTTGAAGGCCAAGGGGGACACAGGTCTGGTTGACCAGGGAGTCCCTGCTCTCCCAGCCCTGAGTGACTGGGGAAGGCTTTGACCTTTTCATCCCCTCCTAAACCTGCACCAGCCTGCTACCCAAAAAAAACAGCATCTCAAGGGAAGGAGCCTGAGCACCCCCCTTGAAGGGAATACGATGCATCGGCGGGTTACCCAGGCCTGGTAGGGGAGGTGGCTGAGAGCTGACCACAGCTTGGGAGGGAAGTGGAGTCAGGGCCTCATTAAGGGAGGGAACAGGCTAGGAGGGCAGAGCCAGGGACACCCAGTTCTGACGGGGAAGGCAGGCTGGGAGGCTTCTCCGAGGAGGGACACCTTCCAATGCTATTTCCTCCTCTGGAGTTCTCACGGCCACCTGCTACCCTTCAATCATCGCCCTCCATCTACTCTTGCCCTGAGCTTAACTCAGATGGCTCCTCCTCCGAGAAACCTTCCCAAGCTCATCCCCCAGCTGGGACTCTGGGCCTCCTCTGGCTTCCTTGGCCCTCCATGAGGCCCCTCCCTGGAGGCCCTGTGGCCAGAGTGTAGGTCCAGCTGGGCAGCATTGGCCCCCTGCCATTCATCTGGAGTGCCACTGGGACCTTGCCCGGCTCCAGGTGTCAGGCCTACCGCACCTGTGCACGCAGCGGTACTGCAGCAGTCCCTGGAGCACCAGCCTCACTGCACCCCTGCACACGTCCTACTGCCCCTGATCATCCCCGCCCAAGTCTTCGTGTGCTGGGGAGGCAGGGCAGGCACCTCTGCCTGTGTGAAGGACCCCCACCTCCGCAGCCCGATCCTCACTGCCTCTGCCCACCGTGCTCGCCTGCCCTCCCCTCGGCCGGGTTCCAGCCAGAGAAGGGTCTGGCGGCTTCTGTTTATAAATATCTGCCATTGCCACCGCTAAGTGGAGGGGTCTGGAGGCCATGCTAATTGATTAATTAAACCCTCTCGGTTAATTAGCTCCATCCCTCCAGGGAAAAAACTCTAGAGCTGGAGCCAGAGCCTCCTCTGGGCTGGGGGAGACTGAAGCAGCCGGGGTCAGGCTGAGCCTGGTGCCAGTTGCTGGGGGCAGTGGAGAGCCCGCGAAGAGACTTGTCTGGGCACCGGAGCCAGCGGGCCACCTGGTAGGAGAAGCGGCCTCCTACATCAGCCATTCCTGACCACCCCGGGCCCCTAGGCTAGAGGAATTGGGCCTGGAGGAGAGGGGGAAGATGCCCTTGAGGGAACACCATCCGTGTGAGCAGAGGGCCAGGGCCCACCCTGGGAAGCAAACCAGCCCTTATTGTGGTCAGTGTCCCTGCCCAGGGACTGAGGGAGCTTCCAGGTGACCACGGTGCAGGCAGGGACTCAGTAACCTGCACGAGAGCTCGAACTTTGGATGTGGGAGCGTGGCCGGCGAAGGCAGGGGCAGGACCGAGCGGGCTGGGGTTTCAGAGAGATCTCAGGGGGCCGCTCAGGGGAAGATGGAGCAGAGGGGGAGGGGAGGGTGGAGCTGGGGACAGGGATGCTTCCGGTGTCCAGAGAGCATGAAGGCCATCCCACCTGAGGACTGGTGGGGAGGAAGGTCTGGCCTGGGCATCGCAGACCAGCTCACGCTGTTTGGCCTGGGACACTCAGTTCCCTTCCCTGGCCCTGTCTCCTGTCATTTGCAAAATGGGGAGATGGGAGTGGGCGATGGGAAGATGTCTCCGAGGACACGGGGACATCACTCAGGTGGGATGTTGGGAGCATCCTCCTTGCCTCAGGACAAAGCACCATCCTCACCTCCCCATCCCTCCCAGCTTTCCACAACACTCAGGCCTTTTGCTCGGCAGGGTTCGCTCCTATGTAAAGAGCAGAGCTCAACCCCCAGCACTGGGTGAGCATCCCGTTCATGACCTGCGGCATCGGGGGTGGGCGAGGCACCGTGGTCAGAAGGGAAGCCTGTGCCTGGGGTTGGGGAACTGGCCCCGGTAGGAAGCTGTGAGCCCAGAGTGCCCACGCGGTTGCAGGCGGCAGGCAGGACTGCGGCCTTGGCACGAAGCCCGCTCTGGGCCGGTCCTCCAGCTCCCTGAGTGGCTGCCCCAGTGGGAACAATGACCCTTTCACGTCACGCCTCCTCCAGTCACAGCGACTTTGGCGCCGCAAGACAAAGGGCCCGTTTCATCACTGTTGGGCTGGATCAACAGCCCGCCCGCCAGAGCCCTGCCGCCCCCAGCCTGGCCAGAGCCCGGGCCCTTCTCCCTCTCTGGCCCATCCGCATCCTCGGGAGACCCTCCTCATTTCCTCACCTTTCCTGCGTTGGCTCCTCCAGGTCCGCTATGGGGCTGCAAGGCCGTGCTCCTGCCCCTGCCCCATCCTGAGCCTGGGTCTCCCACACGGGAGTGGGCAAGGCTTTCCACTTGTGCCCTCTGCCCCAGCCACCCTTGGCCCCCAAGAGAGACACCGAGGTGAGTGGGCCACCCCTCCTTAGGGAGCAGGCCCAGGAGCCAGGGAACCCAGAAGAGGCCTCTTGGTCTAAGTTCCTGCCAGGACTGTGCCTAACTTGCTCCCATGACATGAGCCCAAGGCCACCTCAGCTCGCCCCTGGGCTAGCCTCAGCCTTCCATGGGTGCCTGGCCATGCGAAGGCCCAGAGGACTCTAGTCAGAGTAGAATCTCCCCACAACCAGCCCTGCCTCCGGCCTCCTTTCATTAGGGGCTGGGGGCTGCCTCCCTTCTCCATGTGGCCAGGGTTACGGGGCCTTCTTACGGGGAGAAGGCTGGGAGGCCTCGCCTTGCTCTTGGCAAAGAGGTTCCAATGTGGGGACTAAGACAGAAACTGTACCTCTCATCTCCTGCGGTCAGAGCTGGGTCAGAAAAAAGCCCGAGAATCTCGCCATCAGGGGCCCAGGCCACTCCCTCAGAAACAGGGACTGTGGGACAGGGTGGTAGCCTCATGGCAGGGGTCCACAGAGATAGCAGGGTGGAAGCCCACCACCCAGTGGTGGGCAGGGAGGCTCAGTCTGCTGGTCCCCACCAGAGAGCGGGGCTCTCACAGATGGCTCGTCAAGGTCGATGGTCCGGACACTCACCCCAGGCACGTTGTAAGCACAGACCACTCACGCAGCCTGTTCTTTTTTTAAATTATTACTAACTTTATTTATTTATTTTTAATTTGAGCAGAGAGGGACACAGCGAAAGAGAGAGAAAGAGAGAAAGCAAGCCACCAGGTCCGGGACTCAAACCGCAGTCGGCCATGTGGGAGCCCAGCACCCCTAACCACCATGCCACCTGCCATCCCCAGCGCAGCCTGTTCTTGAGAGAGCCTACTTGCCAGGCCTAGATCACCTCTTCTCCAAGGGGGCGAGGGCATAGATCCTACCTACCCCAGTGGACTCTCAAACCCTCGCCCCCGAGAGTGGACCCCAAACGGAAAGGGCAGGGTCTGGATGTTGGGGAGTCATGGTGAAGCCAGGGACACGTGCACTCCACGTGCCCAGATGAGAACTTCAAGGCTCAGGGAGGTCACGTGACCATTGAAACCACACGGTGCGGTTTTGACATGGCGCGCCGCGTGAGCATCCCGCAGGGCCAGGCTTGCTCCTGGGTCCCTGCAGCCCTGGTGCCTGCCAGGCCCGACGGCACGACACACACCCTGCCCATTTGCTCTGCCTCACTTCCTCTGACTAAGACCAAAGAATCACCCTTCAGGGGACTGGAGCCCTGGCACCGTCAGCAGGAAATGCCCAGCCCAGCCCTCCTCGGAGCCTGGGCCCTGGCACCTTTCTCCTGGGCTCCTTGGCCAGGACTCACAGCAGCTGCCTGGAGGAGGGTGCTGGGCTCTGCCTGGACCGTCGAGCAGTCTGGGGATGGAAGTGGGTGCCCCCCTGCCCAGCCTGGCCAAGTGCCCTTCTGTCCTGGCCACCAACCTGGCTTCAGCAGCCCTGGCACTTAGCACCTCCACCAGCCTCGCCATGCCCAGAAAAGCTAGACCTAGGCTCTGAGCACAGGCTGACCTCCTTCAGGTCCAGGTAGCCCCCTAAACTGGGTCTATCCGGGACGCAGAGGCAGAGACCACCTCACAATGCCCGGGAGGGAAGTAGGAGTCTGGTCTGATGACTATGACTAGGGGATTGACCCCTCCAGGATCCCGGGGTCACCTGCTGAGTCGATATCAGGGCAGCGGGAGGGGAGGTGGGGCTTCAGGCAATTTGGAGGCTCCAGCGGGATTACCCCTTGGCATAGCCCAGGTGGGCATAACTTGTCTGAGGCCCAGAGCAGGCCCTGGGGTGGGGAACAGGTGTGAGAACAGCCAGGATTGGATTGGGCTGTGGAGTGGGGACAGTCACTCCCAGGCACTCTGCTGACCCTGGCTGAGTGGGTCAGTCTCCCAGGGCCTTCCGCTGCAGGTGGACAGAGGGGACAGATATGCTGCCTGGCAACCCTGCAGGCAGGTGGGGGACACCTCCGGGAGGGGAGGGTCTGAGCCCAGAAGGCCTCTCTACCCTGACAGCAGGGCTCTTAGAGTGTTGCACGGAGCTTGGCCATCCCCTAGCCTCAACACAGCATTAGTGGGGTGCGTGGACACAGGTGAGGGTCCCTGGGAATGCTGGAGGCAGAATAGGCCCTCCACTCCTGCACTCTCGGTTTCTCCAGCAGGAGGTGAGTGGAGCTTCTACGTGCTCCATGTGGGTTCAAGTCACAGTCACGAAGTGGCAAGCTACTGGGCGAGGACCAGCACAGTGACCACCTAGCCCCTCATCTGAGCAGAACCTGGGATGCCCACTGTGGGCCCTGCTTCCCAGGAGCTCACAGGCCAGCCCGTCAGGGAAGGACAGGCTGTGAGTCGCCCCTCCTGTGTGCCAGCCTGACCTCCTTCTGTCCTCATGGGGAGGGACGAGCCTCCCATCTTTCAGGCAAAGAAACAGAGGCGGGAGGCTGAGGCGCTGAGCCAGAGACCTGGTTATATCCTGGCGGCAGTGCGGAGGGAGCCAGGAGAGGGCCACGAGCCCCGTGGAGTCCCCCTAGGGACTCACAGTGCCTGTCCTCCTGGGACCTGGGGGTCAGTCGCCCCTGGCAGTGCTGCAGCAGGTACAGGGGCTATCTGCCCTGGCCTGTCCCAGCCACGCACGCCCAGGCCCTGGCTTTGCCCGCACAGCCTCTGCCGCAGCCTCGGGATGTGCTTGGAATTCCAAAGCCAACCACGGAGCCCATCTGCCTGGAGTGGAGCTTCCCGGTTCTGGGGCAAGGCAGAGCCATGTCTCTGCATGTGCTGTTGCAGCATCTGCTCCGGCCTCCGGAACCCCGGCCTGGGAAGGGGGCAGTGAGATAGGCTTCGGCCACCTGCTCCGGCTCATCTCGCCCCACCCTAGGGCCAGGGAGAGTAGTGCTGGGGGCAGTGGGGGTCCTGCAGTGGCCCCTCTGCAAGCAGGGTGCTGCCAGCCACCCACCTGGACTCAGAGTACCGTCCAGAGGGCGGAGGGCAGAGCCAAGCTCGCACCTGAGCCTCCTCCCCCATGTCCCGTGGGCTCAGGTGTCCGGCCATGCAGCATGGAGAATCCTGTGCAAAAGAGGCTGCCGTCTGTGAGGGCCTCGATGCCCTCTGCGTGGGCTGAGCCAGTCCTTGCGGTGAACTCGAGCCTGCAGGTGTGGGACAGCCTGGGTTGGAGCTGCAGCTCGGTCTCGGCAGCTGTTAACCTTGGGCTCGGCACTAACCCCTCTAAACTCCAGCCTCCTCCTTAGGAAAATGGCGAGCGTCAGACTAGACCCTCTGAGCCTCTGTGGAGCTGGTGCAGGGCCTGGATTGTGAGCACCCCTGTCCCACCCCATTTGGTGTAGCCTTGTTCCAAGCAGGCTGAGGGCCCTACTCTTTTATTTTTTTTTTTTATTTTTATTTTTTTTTGCTATAGGCATAATCACTCACCAGAGAGAGAGAGAAAGTGAGAAGGACCTCCTCCTGCCCCCAGAGGGAATGACCATACCACAGTTCTTTTACCTCTAATCTCCTCTCGGGATTTTGGTCATGTACCTGTCCCTGGTGTGTTTTTCAAGCCACTGGGTCCAGGACTTGAGCTGTGCAGCCGGCCATCCAGCCACCCTAACCACCAGGCCCCCGGCTGGCCCCAACTCCTGCCCCTTCCTACGCTGTCTCTAAGCCCCCAGCCGCTGCCGGCAGGGTGCCCACCCCATCCTCACTGCTCATTAGTGTGGGATTCCTGCTCAGGGCCTGCCAAGAGGACCCAGAACTCCAGACACCCCCCCACCAGGCTCTGGAGCAGCCAGGCTCCTGGGAAGTCTGGAGCTTGAATGGACTCCCTACCCCGCCCCCAGCAAGCGAGCAGCTTCTGTGACTAACCCTGGCAACTTTCTCCTGGCGAGTGCCAGCTCCAGCCTGGAGACGCCAAACCAAGGGCTGGCCTCACCGTCTCTTCCCAGACCCTGCCAGGCAAGTGTCTTGAGTTAAGACAGAGTTCTCAGTGGCCTCCTGCCTCCAGCTCCCTGCTCTGCTCACCATGTGGGGTCCTCTTTGTCCTGTGGCCAGAGTATTCCGGAGCCACACCGGGTCTGGCACCAGGCACCTGAGCGGCCCCTGTGTGCCAGGTGGGGCATGGGGATAGAGGTCAGAGAAGGGGGTGTCAGGGCGACTGTCCAGAGGAGCGTCTGGAAGGGGGAGGGGCAGGAGGGCACAGCCTTGGCGCAGACGAGGAGGGGGTCATGCTGGGGATGGGGCCTCGGGCTCGGGGAGCTGCCGCTCACAGAGAGATGGAGGAGGACCTGGGGCACCAGCCGTAGCCCGCTCTCAGAGGGCCCTGGGGAGGAGGGGTCGGCTGTGGGGAAGGCCGCAGTCTCTGGGGATCATCTCCCTGGTTCCAGGTGGCATCCCCAGGACTCACATCTACCCCTCCCCCTGCCGCCACCTTGTCCCGTTTAACAGATGGGGACACTGATCCCGGCCATTGCCCCAGCTGGCCCAAGATCACAGAATGCCTGTGCCAGGGGCCACCTGGCTTCCCTCAGCTCAGGGTCTCCTGGGCTTGATGGGAGGCCTCAGGACCGTGACCTCCCCAGGAGGCCTGTCCGTGAGAATGTGGCTCTGCCCCTCACCCTTCCCGCTTTGCACCCTCTATCCCCGGCACCACGCCCTCCTAGGCCCCACTGCCACCCTAGAAGCCTCCGTCCTCCCCCAGTGCACGGGGCCCAGGGCAGCTCCTCCATTCCCGCACAGCGCAGCGGAGCCAGGCCAGAAGCACAGCCTGAGTGCAGCAGCCAGACCGGCTCCCGGGGCAATGTGGGACTCAGGCCGGAGGGAGGGTACAACGTGGGACTGAGGCTGCAGGGCTGTCGTGTTGGCTAGTGCCACTCAGGACTCCTCCATAGGACCTCTCAGAGGGGTCGGTGAGGTGGGAGCCAGGAAGAGAAAAGGAGAGAGGAAGGAGGAGGGGAGAGCTGCTGGGGGTGCAAACTGGGGTCCCCAGACTGCTGTCATCTGGACCTGCCTGGGACCCCCAGCTGGGACTCTGTACCTGGGATCCGGGCCCAGCCCACCTGCAGCCCCTCCACCTTCAACCACTGGGCAGCGAGAGAGATTCAAGGGGACCCCTGTGGGGAGGCTGCGTGTGTGCTGGCGCAGAGGGTACGATGGGGTGTGGTCCCTGGACTGTGCGGTGCCCTCCGTGTGCGTGGAGGAGGGCGCCCCCAACTGCCCCCAGGACCACTTTTTGTTTGTTTGTTTGTTTAATTTGCCAGAGGACATGTGCGTTCACGGAAGAGAGAGAGAGCAAGAGAAAACACACTTTCATGGGCATGTTGACGCCACAATCACTTCTCCATCTCTCCCTCCTCTCGGGATTTGGGACATACACGCACATGGGACTGGAACCAAGCAGCCAGCCATGTGGGATCCAGTCACCTTAACCAGGCTGTAGGGCGTGTGCGCTTGTCAGAGAGACAGAGAGACAGAAAGCAAGAAATCACCCCTCAGGGAGTATGGCCACACCACAATCCTTTCTCCTCCGTTATCTTCTCAGGATTTGGGACACGCATACACATGCACCTGGGGTGAGTTTTAAGCCGCCAGGCCCAGGACTTGAACCATGGTCAACTATGTGGGAGTCCAGTGACATAACCACTATGCCATTTGCTAGTCCCAGTCCCAGTTTTACATCTACAGCACGTGCGTCCCATAAGTGGGGTTGATTTCTCCCCGCTCCCGTCAGCCAGCTTCCACAGCTGCCTCACTGGGGCCCTGGGTCAGGATCTGACGGGGCATTCCAGGTCTCCCAGGGATCCACCATCAGGGATTCTGCTGGCCAAGCCCCCCAGTAGCTGAGTGCCCTGGGAGGAGGTCTGGGCACACGCGCATTAGGATTAGTGATGCTCCGTGGCTGTGGACAAGGGTTTAACCCCTCCGGGCCTCAACTCCTCGTCTGCACAGCGGGATTAATGGTGGCGCAGCCCGAGGGCCGGGAGAACTAAGTGAAATGGGAGCGTGCTGGGAAGCCACGTGCAGCCGGGCGATGGGGGCTGCCCCCGGTTTCTCTTGCTGTCAGTGTAATTGCCACGTGCCTAGGCTGGCCCGGGGGTGCTGGACCAGCTTAGTCTGGGGTCCTCAGCCAGCAATGCCCCTGCCCACCCACACAACGGGGGGACCGTTCTCGAGAAGGGTGCCCGGTCTCTGGTTCAGGGGCAGCCAGGCTGTGTCCTGAGGGTCGGAGGTTGTCTGTCCCGTTGGGTTAACACGAGGTGACGCATCCTTCCTTCCACACCTTCAGGTTCCAGTGAGTCCAGTCTTGGGGGAGGTGGAGGCCCCAGATGGAGTTAAGAAAGGGTCCTTCAGGGTGGGGTGAGTGGCACCCAAACCCAGGGGCTGAGGTGGTGGGCTGGCACTCACCACAGGCCACATGGACCCCGTTCTGTGTGACCATCACGTTTGCCGGCCCCTCCCCTTCCCTTCACAGTCCAGACCCCTGCCCTTCCCTCACATGGCCCAGGCTGGGAGGACCCAGGAGCCCTGAAGGCCGTTGTGGGCACCCCCTGCCTGTCAGATGAATTCCAAGGCTCCACAGGGCACCCCTCCAGCAACTTGTGTGGAAAATACTCCCCAGGAAGGCCCTCAGCTGGTGCTGGGTCAAATCCATTGCTCGGGCTCTGGGACAGAGGGGAAGGCCAGGGTTTATTCCCAAGACTGGCTCTGAGTCCCTCTGCCTTGTCTCCTCTGACATAAATACCCCCAGCTTAGAGACCCATGGTGAGGGCTATAGAGGCCTCTCCCCCAGGGCAGTGACGCGTCTACACCTGCTGGGTGAAAGGTCTCCTCACGCCCTTCATCCTTCTCCTTATCTCGACGATCTAGAGCCTGGGCTCTTCTCAGCTCCCAAGGGTGACTCTGTCTTTTTTTTTTTTTGGTACCCGAGGGCACATGTGCTTGCCAGAGACAGAGAGATAGAGAGGAGAGAGAAAGCAACCCCAGTGGGGAGTGGTCACACCACAATCCCTTCTCCTTCATTTCTTTATGCTACCTGGACGGCCCGATGTGTGCTTTGCAAGCCACAGGGGCTGGGATTTGAACCACAGTCAGCCATGCAGAATCCAGGTCTCTTAACCACTAGGCCACGGGTTGGTCTGGCTCTGGCTTTTTTGATAGTGCCCTCACGAGGATCCCACAGACTGTGGAGGGCGGTATCCTGGGAGCTGTCCTGGTCAGGGCATGAGGCTCCACATGTGGGCCTGAGTTCCAGGGGCTCGGGAAGGGGAAAGGCCCTTATTATGCCCGGTGTTTGCTCCTTAGGGAGTTATTGACTCATCGGGATCGGTTACTGAGCTCTCTGAGTGCCGAGGTAGGGAAGCAGGGTGGGCAGAGCAGCCTGGAGGCATTCTGGCAAGTCCAGGGTGACAGCTCGCAGCTGGGTGGAGGGGCCCGGAGCTCCCGGAGCTGTTCTCTGCACAGGCGCTCGTGCTGGCTCTGCCGGGTGCCCAAGGCCCCTCTGCGCAGACAGTGCCGTTCAGTGGTCAGCTCTGGCTCTGGACACAGCTCCAAGGGGGCTGTGTTCAAACCCCAGTTAGGCCCCGTCCTGGAGAAGTGGCCGCGGGCTGGTGACCTCATCTTCATGGGCATAATCTCCCTCTGGGAAAGGAGGACAAAGCAGTGCCTGGTCCAGAGGCAGAGGGAACAGGGTAGAGCAGCCCAAAGCCACCTAGGCCCTGGGTTTCTTGTCTGTAAACAGGGGAGGCAGATTTGGGGAGCCCCCCATAGCCCAGTGTCTGAAGGACAGTCCGAGGACGGGACACCAGCCCTTCCGTGCACTCTGAGCGACCCCAGGTTATCTCCTCCAGACAGCGCCTTCCTCCAGCTCTGCCCTCGGGCCACTGCTTATCTCCCTGACAAATGGCCCGGCTGTCTGGACAGAGGAAGAACCGCCTGTGTCCTTCGGAGTCCTCTCTGCCCAGCCGGCACTGCCGAGTGAAGACCTGAGCCTAAGCACGTCAGCGCGCGGTGAAGATTTCAGACCACTGCACTGACGGCCTTGCTGGGTGGGCTTGGGAGCCGCCGTCTCGCTGCCCGCATCTTCCTGGTTAGGGCCTGGGGGACATGTTCCAAAGGGAGGGCGGGGAGGACAAGGTTCTGCCTTGAGGATTCTGAGAAGACCGGCCTCATTCTCAGACAGTGTTGTTTCTCCCCACCCTGGCACATAACAGACCCCAAGGAAATACCTGTTGATGAACAAACCTCAACTCCACCTGCTTTGATCCGAGGTCTTGGATCAAATATATTATTTCATTGAAAAACAATTCCTTGGGGCTGGCAGGTGGTGTGGTGGTTAAGGCGCTAGACTCCCACAGGGTCGACCATGGTTTGAGTCCTGGACTTGGTGGCTTGCTTTCTCACTTTCTCTCTCTCTCTCTTTCTGGTGAGCTCATGTGCCCAATAGCAAAAATTTTTAAATAATAAAGAAAGAAAGAATAGAGGAAATAAAAGTCCTTTTTTTAAAAAAAGAAAAAAAAAAACATAGATTTTTAAAAAGAAAAACAATTCTTCACTCATTTGGAGCTGAGGTGCCTTCCAACACACGGCCGGTATCAAGGCTACCTCCAAACCAGCCACTCCAAACCAGTGACATTGGGGCTGGCTCAGGAGGTGACATCCTGCGATGGCGTGTAACCATCTTTGCAGTATCCTCAGCATGGGGGTACGGACCTGCGTTTTCCATGTTAGCAGCCTGCTGTCCTGAACTTCGACTTCTATGAATGGAAACACCAGTGGGCCAGCCCTGTAGTCTAGTGGTTAAAGGAATCAGATCTTGCATAGGTTCAAATCCTAACCCCCGCAGTTTGAAAAACATGCCTAGCAGGTGTGCCTGAGCCCCAAATCCTGGCAGGACGGAGAGATGGAAGAGAAGGGACTGTGATGTGACCCCTTCTCATCCGCGGGTGCTTTCTCCCGCTCCCTTCCTCTCTCTCTGTCTCAATTTCTCTCTGGCAAGCATACATACCCTCTGGGAAATTAAAGAAGAAATAGAAACACTGCAGCCTTTACATTTATCTGCTCAGCACTGACATACAGTGATCAAGCAGGTGCTCTGGGCTCACCCCGGGGGGAGGCAACGGGACAGCTATGACCAAGAGAAAAGCGGTCGCTCTCCTTGGTTGGGGCAGGCGTCAGTCAGATAAATCCACGATCAAGGCTCTAATTACAGGTTCCATGAGTGCTGAGTGCTCAGAGGAGCAGGGCAGGGGCTGCGGGGACCTGTCATAGTCTGGGACTGAAAAGCTGCCTTGGCGGGGCTGGGGAACTGGCTGTGAAGAGTGGGTGGGAGTTAGCGGGTGACGAGAGAGGGAACATATTCCAGACAGAGGGAAGAGTCTGGGCAAACCAGATGGCCAGAGGGACCATGAAAACCCGAGCGCACTCAGTGCTGTTGGAGTGGGAGCCGGGAGGGAGGCGGCTGCAGAGTGAGTGGGACCAGGGAGCTCACAGGGCCTGTAGGCCCAGCAATGGGCAGTCACGGCGGGTCAAACTGAAGGAGCAAGAGGCCAGAGTGATTGCGAGAGGCCCCTCTCTGGCTGCTAGGTTAAAGGTGAATTCAGCAGGATTTTGCTCCCCCAAATCTGGACCTGATTTCGTTAGTTTGGCCAGCGGTGTAGGTTGGTTATTGTCTGCCATCATCTCTCCTGTGCCTGCCCAGGCCTGGCGTTGTGTCCATGTCTGGTTCATTTCTGAAGGCCCAGTGTCCATCACAGGGCCAGACACACGGCTGCTGAGTGACGGAGCTCACCTGTCTGTCTGTCCATGCCCACCGAGCTGTCTGTCTGGTCCAGCTTACGTCCTCAGCCCAGCTGGGCAGGGCCAGGCTGGGCCAGGCCAGGCAGGACGTGCAGGATGACAGGCCGGGCATCCAGGAAGCAGACAGTGTGTCTCTCCTCACACTCACACGCTGTCTGCCAGCTGGGGGCCCTGGCCTGGAGCCCCACTTCCCCTAGCCATTAGGGCCGGGACTGAAGGCCCCATCCACCCTGCACAGAGCAGACTGCAGCCTGTGCCACGCAGCCTGCAGAGGACCAGGCCCTGAAACTCAGTCCATCCTGGTCCCAGCCTCAGCCCGGGCACAGATGAAATGTAAAGTCAGGCAGAGGAGGGGTAGAGGTGAGGGTGCAGAGCAGTTTGACCGGGGAATAGCACCTCCCTGAGGAGGGCCTAACAGCCACAGTGGGGCAAATTCACCACAGGCAGTCGGGTAAGCAGTGAGCCTTCCATCCAGGGAGGTATGCAAGTGAGATCAAAAGCTAGAAGGACTCCAGGATCCCGTCCTCCACCCACTAGAAGAACGCCCACCAAGCACCCTCTGCCCCATCTGAGCCAAAAGCCACCCCGCTCCTGCCCCTGGAGACAATCACTGTGGCCGTGACAGCAGTGTGGCCCTGTCCCCACCTCGCTGCTCCCTGAGAGTGGGTGAGCTGAGGGAGGTGTTTTCCTTTCGTTCTCTGCACTCGGCACCAAACAATAATTGCATTTATTCTCAACATCTATACTAATTTTCTCCTAAAACAAAAACACAAAAAGTCCCAAACCAATTAGCAAGAACATAAGAAGGCACCTTCGTTTCAGGACCCAAAGAAACAAAGTCACCTCCCATCTTTTCCTTGGAGGAAATTTAATTATTTCTTCAAAGCCCTGAGGCCACCTGGAAAGGGTCTAAGGGAGGCCAGTGTGGGGGATCCCGCAGATCCCTCCTCTTCCCCATACCCAGTTGTACTTTCCAGAGTCCTGAGTGGGGGCAATGAGTCCGTCCTGCTTCTGCACACCCTGCTCACCTCCCCTAATGGAACTTCTCCTCTCTCCTGGTGAATCCAGCCCTTCCAACCTGGCTGACTGCTAACACCCCCAATCTGGACAAGCCGGTACCTCTGCTCCTTCTTCACACCCACCTCCCACCCACCCCTTATTCCCCTGAGATTGTCCCCAAACTCTTTCCCCCTGGCAGAGTCTTCCCTTCCCTTCTCTGCTAAGAGCCCATTCATTCTTCTGGTCTCAGTTTAAATGCACCTCCCCTAGGAAGCCCTCCTAACTTCACCAAGGGCGCCCACAGTCACTTGGTGCACCCACTCCCATAGTCTGCTCACTCTGTCCTGTGCCTGCCTGGTCACATGTCTGTCAACTCCATTGCTACTCGGGGTCTCAGGGCTCCACACTGCCCAGCCCAGAGAACATACCCAGAAAGTATTGTTGAATCAATGAGTGAATGACCCCCCAAAATGCCTCAGAACGCCAGGGTGGCCTTTATAGGACCTCCTGGCACTCCGCTCTTTGTCAAGCCCCAGAAGGGCTTGTCCTGAGCCTTCGATGCTGCTCTGGGGCCTGGGCCTGGGGATCCCGCACTGAGTCGGAGAGGGCACGCGTGTCAGAATTCATTTCGAATGTGGTCGGGTTATTCGGAAGGGACGACGGAGAGGCCTCTGTGAGCAGGAAGCAGGAAGGGGAGCCGAGCCTCTGTTCTCCCACCCCGTCGCCAATGTGGAGGAAATGCAGCCTGTAATTTGGAAGGCTAATTTGGTCTGGGGTTAGGAGGGAGCTCTGTGCGTACAAGCGGTGCCAGACTTTCCCCGGGGCGGAAGCATCCTTTCCCTGGGGACCTGGGCCTACTGGCAGTCGCAGGCCGCACTGCTCTCCACAAGGCCTGAGCTGGGACCTCTTGAGCATCAGTCCTTAGCCAGACGGAAAGAGGGAGGGAGAAACCCAGGGCTCAGCTTCCTTGGCCACTGACTGTCCAGGGAAGAGCCACGATGGGACAATGGACACCAGACATCAAGTACAATCGGTGAGGGGCCTCCAAGAAAAACGGCCATAACGTGAACCTGACCTCAGAGCGTGCCCGGCCAGCTCTCGGGAGAAATGAGGGAAACGGATAGAAACGGCCTTGCCCAAGAAGCCTCGCTCTCGCCCCCTGAGCTGGGCCACTGCCTGAGTCCAGACACGCTCAGTTGCTTAATGCCCCCCGCTGGTACAAGGCGACTGCTGTGCTGTTCCAGCCTTGAACCCCTCCTCCCCCATGAAGTCTTCTGTAACCACTAAGCTAGGCCAGGAGCCACCTCCAGGCTCTCTCTCACAAGATGCCTGGGTGCTACGCACTGGGATATGGACCGAGCGAGGCCTGGTCGTGGGCACTGTGGTGGCGCAGAGCCCTGCCCAGGGTCCGGCTCAGCAGAACCAGTGACAGCAGACAAGCAGAGAGGTAGCTCTGTTCACAGCTGTGTGGCTTCGGGCCAGCCTGGCACTTCCCTGGGCCTCAGTTTGCTTGTCTATGGGTGTGGGCCAGGCCCACACAGCAGTGGTTGGGTATTTGACGAGCAAGTGAATGAATGAATGAGGAGTTGGGCTAGGGGTCTCCAAATTCCTGGCAGCTCAGCCGCTCCATGGTCTCCCCTCATCCAAAGTGCAGATCTCTGCTCAGGTACGAGTCGGCAGGAATGGGCACCAGCCTTGGCGCGGCTGGGGTCGGGTGGTAGTCAGAGTGAGCCAGAGCCGCTGGAGCTCAAAGCTGGAAACCTGATGGGGTGTCAGGTACAGTCTTGGGAGGGGTGGGGCAAAGGCTCTTCCAGGTGACAGGAGCCTGTCCCTGCGCCTGGTATTCAAGGACCCCAGCCTGCTGGGGCAACGCACAGTCCCCCGCCACACCCTCAACTCACCCACACCCCGAGCGGCTTCTCCTGAAACTTCTGCTCAGCTCTTACCGTCTGTCGCTGGGGCTGGTGATTCACACACTCCGCTCTTCTTTCCTCTTCCCAACTAATTATAGCTCCTGCGTGTTTTTCCCCTGGAAAAAATGTCTTCTTAAAAAAAATTTATATATATATATATATATACATATATATATCCCCAAGCCAGTGGTATTTAATTTGCTGAGCATTGCTGTGCACGATTCAGACTGACTTGGAGGGTAGCTGGGTCCCAGGTGTGTGGGAGGTCACTGCCCAGCAGGGGAAGAGTGGTTGTGGGACGTCGCACACAGGGGGACAAGCTACAGAGGCTCAGCCCAGCCCCTGTCTGACCCATCGCAGCTCTGGGGACCAGAGGAATGACCTCCTGGTGAGGGCTAAGGGGCCTCCACTGAGTGGTGCTATGTGCTGGGCGCAGCACCAAGGGCCTGCCGTGTGCACTGCCGCTGGCTCCTCTGGCAGCCCTGGTATCGCTCCCACTCTGTAGAAGAGGAAACTGAGGCTCCACATCCCCAGAAATGGTAGGGCGACGGGAACCCCTGGGCTGGGAGTTCAGGCCTGGATGGGGACTGCCAGCCTAAGAGGAGGGATACTCTCCGAGGGACCGGCTGGCTCCTGGCCCCCCGCACTGTCTCCTTCACCCGCCTGTGGGGATCACAGATGAGACCACAGTGTCGCCTGAGCTCTCCACGGGGCCCGGCGCGTGGATGCTGGAGCAGGGGTCTGAGTAGGCAGCCTGGCCAGGTGGGGAGGGTCCCAGAGCGACAGTGTCAGAGAGGCTGAGACGGGATCGGAGACAGACAGACAGACAGGGCCCAAGACCAAGGGACAGAGGTAAAATCCATAGGGACAAGACAGAGACACAGGGGAAGGCCCTGGACAAAGAGGTGGCTGCCAGCGTCCCAGACGGAGCAGCAGGGACAGTCGAGATGGGAAGAGAGCCCAGACCTGGGGTGGCAGAGGGACAGGTTCTGCCAGAGAACCAGAAGGCTTTGGGCCTAAGAGAGAGCCCAGGACAGAGGGAGTGGAGGGGAGAGTGGAGAAGAGAGATAGAAGCCTCGAGCCCAGGGAGACAGGGCAGGCTTGAGCACTCTGGGGCCAGCTGAGGGGCTGAGAACATGGCATGTCCCCGTCCCCTGACCACCGCCTTCCTCCCCACCCTCCACCCCTGCCTCTCAGTCCTGGAAGACTGCGTGCAGAACAGCCCAGGAGCAGGGGAACACGCGTGTATTAGGACGTTAGGACACAGGTGGCCGGGGCTGGTCGGCTGGAAGGTGGGGACAGCGATCCCGGGCCGACCTTGGGAAAGGAAACCCTGGTGCCCCGTCTCTGAGGCTGGCCAGTCTCCCCCCAGTCCCAGGGCAGAGGCAAGGACACTCCCCAGGAGCTGAGGAAAGCTCAGGTGACCTTAGGCCACCTCTGGCCCTGTCCAGGACCACCCCTCATGCCCCTTTCCCACAGCTAGCAAGGTCAGGGCCTGCCCCCTCCTGAGTCCTCAGCCAGGGTCTGATCCCCTCTGGCCTAGCACAGACCCCTCAGGGCAGGGCCCCTCTCTCCCCTCAGATTCCCCAGCCCCCAGCCCCAGCCCACTCTGCCCTGGAAGCCCAGCAGGTGTTGACAGCCTGGCTAACCACAGGCAGCCCGCCCCTGGCTCCAGCCCTCGCCTCCCCCAACTCCTCTGGACAGCTGACACGGCCGCCGCCTGCCCTGGGTCAGGGCCCAGTGCCCGGGACCTGTTAGCCAGGCAGCTGTCCGGACTTCCGGCGGGGCGGGGGGGCTTTGGGGCTGACACCTCTCTCAGACACTTTCTTGTCTGGAATCTCCTGGCCAAGTCTCAGCCCTTGTGGGGTCTGTGTCTGGACCCTGGAGCATCTGTCATGGGGGGAGGGGGGAGAACGACACAGCAAGGAGCAGGTGGCCTTGAGTGGCCCTGAGCCTAGAGGACCCACGCTGGCCTCAGGGATGTGCCCTCGAGCCCCAGGAAAGGCACCAATGTGGCCTCCCCGTTCGCCAGCCAGGCACCCCAGTTTGTTTCATGGGTCCCCAAAACAAACCAGGAAACCTGCCTTTGCAATGACTCATAGCAGAAGAAAACAGAATATTAGGGTGTGAAGTCTGACAAATGGGGCCCATCCAGCTTAGCCCGGAGAGAAGAGCGAGCCTCAGTTTCTTCATCTATGAACTGGGGCTGCCGGTAACTCCCTCCTCGGAGAGTGCTGTGAGTTCACGCGATTTCACACGAGGGCCATGCTTTGGGCAGCCCAGCCCCCACCAGAAGTGCCAAGTCTCTCCCTGGTGGCCCCTGTCTTTCCGTAGGCCCCTCCTGGCAGGAGACAGGCATCCCTCAACCTCCAGCCCCGTTGCAGCTTGGGGAGGACCAAACCGAGGTCTGAGAGGGAGGAGACGGCCAGGACGGGGGCCAGGAGCCTGGAGCCTCTCCTGGGTGGGCCCAGCAGCAAGCCCCCTCCGTCTGGGCTCCCTGAGCAATGGCGACTGGCCTGGCTGAGCACCCTCTGCTCCAATGTGAAAGCCTCGGCCTCCCTCTCTCCTCCACTCCAGCCCTGGCCCCTTCCAGGCCAACCTGGCCTTTGGCCTCGGCTCCTCCGACAAGAGGAGGGGGGAGGCTGGCCCACCCCCGCCTCAGACTGTTTTTAGCCCCCTGAGGAACTCGGCGTCCTCCCAGCAAGGGTGCGTGGGCCGTAGGAGTATTAATAGCTCAGCTGGAGGAGGTGACCGGGGCTTTCACGGCCAAAGCCTGGAGCCTCACATCCTGGGCAGGAGGGCAGCCCTCTTGCTGTCCCCAGCTCCCTGCTGGCTCGGAACTCCGCCACTCCTCCCCGCCGGGTGCTCTCCCCCTGCACATGTGGTTGCTCCCTTGTCCGCTCTCTCGTGGTCCCCTGGGGAAAGGGAGACCTCTTGGGTCAGGGCCCCAGGGGAGGGTTGGTGGCCTGAGACTTGTCCAGGCCCAGGCCCCGTGGGAGAGGAGAACAGAGCAGCCTGTGATGAGGCTCCCCCTCGGTCCTTCCCCGCTGCCCGCCGGCCTCTCATTCCTGCTGCCTCCTCCATCCTGCTGCCCTGCCGGCTGCTGTGTGTGCTCAGCCCCAGATGTCTGGCCACGCTGAGGCCCAAGTGGACAAGAGGCGGGAAAGCCCAGCTGGCAGGATGGCGGCTGGAAGAGGTGCCCAGACCACACTGCCCAGGAGGGACAGTGGAGGCTTGTGCGGGCCACGGGCCCCTCTTAGGGGTAGCTTGGGAAGTGACAGGGCCCTGACCCAGTTTGGCCCCGAGGCCCCCCGAACTACAGAGGCAGGGAAGGGGCATGGATCCACACACACGGCGTCACACACCTGCCTCGAATGCTCCCCGCTACTCCGCACTCAGTTACCCCCACTCTGAGCCCATACCCCCGGGGGTAGAATGTGCAACACTGACAGTGCAGTCAAGGTGGGGTGGTGCTGTGATCACCCACATTTCCCAGAGGAGCAACCTAGGCTTGAGGGGAGCTGACCCCAAGAGCTGGCAGCCAGAGCTGAGGTCTTTGGAAACGCCACCAGCCCAGCCCTTCCCATGGTCCTGCCCAGCCCCTGGGAGCCCCCATGGTGCTCAGCACAGGCGTGTCCCTGTGAGAGCCTGCTCAGACTCCCTCCCAGGAAGGAGGGAGCCTCCTGCTCAGCCCTGGACGTTGAGAACAGGCTGGCATTGACCTCTGACCTCTGACCCAACCTCAGTCTGAGTCCTGACCCTGACTCCAGACCGAGTTTGGATCTCCATCCTTATCAGGTGCTAAACAATGACCCTTGCCCTCTGACTTCTGACTCCGAGCCAGGTGTGAACCTCTGACCTAGGCAAGACCGTAGGCCAAACCTCTGCTCTCTGACCTCAGCTCCAGGTTAAGTGTCAACCCTCTGGCCCACGAGACTGACTCTCACCCGAGGCTGAGTCCCCAATCTGGCTCCAGGCCTAGGGGAGATGGTCCCCGCTGCTCGGCCCCAGCTCTAAGCTTCTGAAGCTGGAGTAGGTCCTGTGTGCTCCCCACGCTCACTCAGCACCCCCACTGGAGCCTGCGGCAAGCTGACACAGGGAACACATCTCGCCAGGCGATTTATGACTTGGACGCGCAGAGGCTGGAAACATATGCTATTTCTGGGCTGGGTCTTATTGGTTAGGACTGCGGGCGAAGCAGCGGCACAGCAGAGGGAAGGCAAGCAGATAGGCAGCCGGCCCTGACCACAGACACCACATGGTGGACGCAAGGGCCTGTGAGTGACCTAGGGCTGGGACCACAGTCCCCTGGGACAGAGAGCAGGCACACACACCCCTGAGCTGGAGGAAGCCAATAACAGAAGGTGTGACACAGTGCCCAATCCCAGCATATGGCTTTCTTCCTGAGGGGCCCATGTTCCTGGTGGCTCAGAGTGGGGCTCCAGTCTCGGCTCTAGGTCATCCTCCTGGAGCCCTGAACCGCCTCAGCACCCTGGTCTTTAACATGGACTTGGGATACCACCTTGCCTTGGGGTTTGATGAGGACAAAATGCGGTGGTGGACTTAGAGTCTCTGTGCATGCCTAGCATGTGCAAGAGCTCATGGGACCAGCAGTTGGCGTAATGGCTATGTCATTGGACTCCCATGTAGTCAACTGCGGTTCAAGTCCTGGACCTGGTGGCTTAAACTCACACCGGGCGTGTGTGCGTGCGTGCGTGCCCAAGATCCCGAGAGGAGAATGGAGGAGAAGGGACTTCTCGCTTTCTGTGTCTCTGTCTCTCTCTGTTATTCTGGTGAGCTCACGTGCCCTATAGCAAAAAGCTCTCCAAAAACAAAAAGAGCTCATGAACCAGTTCCCCTAGCATTGTATCAGAGATCAAAGTCGAACCGCTCCAGTTGTGGGAGCAGGACCCCCACACACACCTCTACCGCGGGGGTTTCTGGGGGACACAGATTGGAAACCCTTGACTTCGATTCTAGGCCAGCAGCAAGACCAAAAGTGGCGTTAAGTGACGATTACGGGAGGCAGAGCCACATGGAATTTGTCAGCGTGGAATTAGGTCACGGAATTCTTAAAACAGGAGCCGCAGAAGCCCAAAAAGCTCAGCATCCTGGGTGCAGCGCTCCCCCGATCTCCAGGGCTAAGAATGATGCGAGTCGAGCAAGGAAGGATGGGCCAGCAGCGCGGGTGCTCAGGGCTCCTTCCTGGGGGCCCCAGAGTGGAGCATCTGGGGCTGAAAAGGGTCTTCGGGCTCCACTGCAATCCCCAAAGCCCCTCATTTCCTCGGTATTCCCTGCTTCCCCCTCTTCACCAGCTCAGGAGCCCCAAGGGTTCAGCCACTCCCACAGCACCCCCTGCCCCTCCCCCGGCCACCCTCTCTCACTCTCCCAGGGCTCTCCAAAGAGCTGTTGAGATTCCTGGGTGTGAATCCCAAGGGCTGTCCCCGCTGCCTTCAGCCTGCGTGCAGAGTGGGAGCCTGACACCTGGGCCACCCCAGGCTCCGTGCCCTCTGGCTTCCCTCACCTCACACGTGGAGCGAGCACTGGCACCATGGGAAGGTGAGCTCTGCCTACGTGCAGGGCATCTGTTGGGTACTCTCATCTCCGATCCAGGAAATCAACGGTCAGACATGGTGACACATCCAGGGTCACACGGTTGGAAGGTGGCAGGGAAGGGTTTGGCCTAAAGCTGCTGCCCTGCGAGGAGAGGGGAGGCGTGAGGTTCCAGCTGTCAGATGGGCTACCCCTCCCTGGGCAGCAGCCAGAGACCCAATCCCTGGGGAGTGGCCCCGCCTCCACCACTGCTGGCCTGGCCCCGCCCCCTGCTGCCAGTCCCACATGACCTTTCCAGGTGGCTAATGAGAGCCCAGGCACCACTTCATAATTGGCCTCATTAGGTGGCTAGGGCTGCCCAGGGGATGGGGTGTCGGATGCTGGGCCCCGTGGGGACAGGCCAGACAGCCGCCCGTTAATTACCTGAAAAATCAGACAATTAGGCTTCCTGCCACCCGCCAGCCCACGCCCTGCTGCCCCTAATTACCGAGCTGCTGCTGAGCAGGCTGGGGGTGACCTGGATTCAGACGGAGGACAGGCCTCGCCATCTCTCCCCCCCACCCAGCCTCCACCGCAGGCTGCAGAGATGAAGACCTGGGTGTCTTTCCCGGCCCCTCCCCTGTAGCCCCTGGTCCCCAGCCTTTGACCTTTCCCACCCTGTCTCTCCTGCAGAGGCAGTTCTAGAACAGAAGAGATGGCAGCCCAAAGCCCTGGCAGCTGTCAGGGACGATTGGCAGGCTGCGGGGGGGGCAGGGCAGATAGCCAGAAAGGGGGCTCCAGGAGACCTGGGGGTGATGACTCCTCCAGGAAAACAGTATCAGACTGTGGTCAGAGGAGGGATGGAGGGGCCAGCAGATGGCGTAGCGGTTACATTGCTAGACTCCAACATGGCCAACCACAGTTCGGGTCCCAGACACTGTGGCTTGAAATTCACGCTGGGCGTGTGCGGGTCCATGCCAAAGATCCCAGGAGGAGAAAGGAGAAGGTTTTGCAGCATGAACATCTGGTTGGGGGGTGATTTCTCGCTTTCCCTCTCACTGTGTCTGTCTGTCTCTCTTTCTGGTGAGTGCACACAACCTAAGGCAAAAACCTCTACGGGGAAAAAAAAAGAGTAGGAATGGCAGAGAAGAGGAAATTGAGAGCTCTCCCAAGGGCCTTGGCATAGCCAAGGGGGTTGTAGAGGACTGTGGCTTGCCCTTGGGGAGCCCTCCTACTCAAAATGGGAGGCAGAGTGGACAAAGCATGACCAGCATGCAGGGGGAGGGGTGGAGAGAAGAGCTTGGCCTGGCTAGCGTGGTCCTGGAAGGCTTCCCTGAGGTGGAGACCTTAGGCTGAGCAAGGCAAAGGATGCACTGTTCCAGACAGAGGGAATAGCATGTGTGAGGGTCTAGAGGTAGCTTCTGCTCTGCAGAAAGAACAGATAGACAGGGCACCCTCAGTGAGCCACCTGACATAGACCAGGCACCCCTGGAGGCAGCCAGCTGGGCTTGGCCTGGGAGAGGCGAGTGGGGCAGCTGGGCCTTGCACACTGGAGTCCAGAGTGAGGCCCTACAGGGTCAGAGGAGGCATGGTCATTCCCTTCCCTTCTCCCCGAATGCACTCGGAGCCGCCACCTCCATGGGTGGGGCCTGAAGGAGGAAGTCCAGGCTGGGGACATGGGGTCTCCTCTCACGAATGTCCAGCCTGGGGGAAAAACCTGGGCCACTTGTCGGATCTATTTCCTTTCTGTGCCAGGATTGAAAATCCCTTCCCTCATTTCCCTGCGGAACACGGAGGCCCAAAGGGCCTGCTCAGAGGGACACGCCCAGTCCAGCGAGGTCAAGAGGCTAAGCAGAAGTCACCTGCCCCGCTGGCTGAAGTGGGCCTCAGAGTCCACTCGGGCTTTCCAGCGAGATGCTGGCCCAACCAGAGATGGAGCCATTGCTCGGGGTAAAAAGGGACAAGAAGGAGGTGGGCCCACATGGGAGGCAGGATGCCAGCATTCGAGAGCTGCCCACAGTCCTGCCAAGACCTCTGTCCCCAAGTCTAACTCCAGGGAGGTTCTCCGGGGCCCTGTCCCCAACCCACCTCTCCCCAAAAGCTGCTCCCAAGAAGAAGGTCAACATGGCTTTCTGAGCTTCCTTTACTGCCTCGAGAGGCCCAAAGCCGGAGCTGGGAGCAGAGCGACTGAAGCTCTCCTCTCGGCGCTCCCTCTGATCTGGACTCACGACGTCCCTGGTGTAACCCCCACACTCCACAGCCTCATCGCCACGGCTGCCATGAGCAGGTCTTCCTTACCAAACACAGCACACGCTGCGAGGCGGCTACTGCAGGAATGAGGGGCCTCCGGGCTTCTGCAGGCTGCTCCGGGAGCCTCAGGGTCCTGACACGCACACACGCGCACACGCAGGTGCACTCACCCTGTAGCCCCGACTGCCTGGCTGCCTCAGGGCCTGACATTCAGTAGGCGGGGCACCCTTCCCGCAGACACCTGCTCATCACCTCTGCTCTTACTGAACTGGTCACGTGCTTACATCTGCCTGATCGCTGAGGGCAGGTGTGGTCCCCCTTTTCCTCCCCTGTGAATGTGCGCTGAGTGGACACTGGGTGGATGGGCAGATGGACGTGCAGATGAGGGACTTATCCGAGGGCTCGTAGCCAGCTGTAGCAGATGCAGACCCTGAACCGAGTCCTGGGCTCCCTGGTGCCACCCGTCTTATCCTGTGCCTGACCTGGTCACCCAGCTGGGGTCCCCATTAGGACACAAGGGCATCTGTATAGGGAAAACCTCCCATCGCTGACCCCTCCTCTGGCTGCCACTGGGCAGCCTGGGTCCCCAAGTCCTAGGTGGGTCTGCCTGGCCAGACCTAAGGAAGGTGTTGCACACCTGAAGGAAGGCGTCATTGCCTGGGCCAGGAGGAGTCTCCATTCCATCTCACCTCCCAGGCCAGCACTGGCGGAGAGAGCCGCTGAGAGGACAGGAGTGGAGAGAGGGCTGAGAAGGAGAGGGCCCCTTGCACCTTACCGCTTTCCCCGGGGGTGATGGTAGTGGGTTCTTGCACATCAGGGCCTGTGTAGCTTGCTTTCTCACTTTCCTTCTCTCTCTCTCTCTCTGTCTCTGGTCAACTTCAAAAAATAAAATAAAATAATGACAATGAATAAAACGAAATAAAATATTTTTAAAATAATTATTTCATTTTAACTTTATTATTAATATTATTTTCCAATTTGACCAGAGAGAGAGAGGGAAGTGAGAAAGGAAGCCACCAGGTCCAGGACTTGAACCACGGTCAGCCATGTGGGAGTCCAGCACCCTTAACCACCAGGTCACCTGCCAGCCCCCATCCCCTGTCTTTTTATTCACTATAGAGCGTGTGCACATGCGAGGGGGGGGGGAAGGGAAAGATAGAGAGGCGCACCCTCTCAGTGAGGGGCGAGTAAGCATCAGGACTTTGGGGCGGGAGGTCCTTGGAGACCAGCTTCTGGGTGAAGAAACTGGCACAGGGAGGAAGAGTGTGACTGTCCCAGAGCTGGGCGGCACAGGTCTCTGAGCCTGCAGGCAGCCTGCCCCACTCAGCGACCCGCTCCCTGCACCAGCGCCGAGTCAGCCAGACCTGTGGACGGACCGCCTTCACAGATCATGGCTTGGGCAGCCTGCTCCCCTTGGAGCCTTGATTTACTTACCCAGAATCAGGGGAGAGATTAAATGAGGGGTCTCAGAACCGTCCTTGGGCATTGTAGGTATTCCACACATGGTGGGCTACTGGGTATTGGTTGCTCCATTTTCCAGAAAGGAAAACGAAGATCTGGAGAGGTCAAGTGATCTCTTGAGTACTGTGGCAGAACCAGGACTGGCACCCACACCCCCTGGCTCATCATCCTGACCCCCGTGGCATCCTGATCACACTGACCCCTGGTTTGGGTCGGCCAGCTCCAGGAGGGTCCATGCAGCTGAAACCTGTGGTCTTAGGAGGGTGTGTTGAGAAGGATCATTGGGCTATGAGGTTGGCTAAGCAGGCCTCCAGAGCTGTACCCAGATGGCCCTCAGTGGGACTGTCCCTGCAGGGAGCTTAGAGAGAGACCCTGTTCCGGTCGGCCCTGGGCAATCAGGTCTGAAATTTTACCCCGAGCCCTTTATGCAGTCCCTTCTCTACGCTGAACTCCACCCTCTCCTCCCCCATGCCTGACCCAGGGCCAGCAGCCTGGGAAGCTGTCCTGGGCCACTCTGGGTCAGAGACATCTGTGGAGCTGGCCAGGCACACATCCTCCTGGGAGGGGATCAAGGTGGGATGAGCAGCGCCTTCTGGCTCTTTCTCAGAGCCTTGCTGAGGTACAGGTGCCCCTGGAAAACCGTGACATGGACTGAGCCTCGTGGAGACTGGCTCCCCTGTGAGCAGGCACTGCAGGGCTGCAGTTGGCACGTCAAGACCTGCACTCGAGCCCAGGGTCAGAGGCTAGTCTTTTTCTTGGAGTTAGCGGGTGCTCCTCACTGCTGCCGAGGATGTGGGAGTCACGGCTGTTGCTAACTGATGGATGGGGGGTACTCAGGTGGGAGCGAGAGTGGACTTCAGAGCCCAGGGCTGTGCAGAAGCTGTGGTGGGCATGGGCCTTGAGCTGGGGAGCAGGAGGTAGAAGTCATGACAGCACAGAGGATCATCCTGGCTGGCCCCTTTCCTACGCTTTGCACAGGGCAAAGAACTCCAGGTTCCCCTGGACTGAGAATAGCCGCGGGGGTGGGGAGGAGGAACAGTGGCCCCTGGAGGGCAGCCTTCAGATGAGGGGCAGCTACAGACTTGAAACTATCTTGCAGTGGGGCGAAGGAACCTCAATGGGGCTTGGTCATACCACAATCCCTCTCCTCCTTTCTCCACCCTGTCAGAATTTGGGGCATGCATGCACATGCACTTGGCATGTTTTTCCAAGCCACCAGGGCCAAGATTCAAACCCTGGTCAGCCATGTGAGCTCCAGCTCCCTGGTTAGGCTAGAGCTGACTCCCCTGTCTTATTCCTGCCACCAAGAGCCATCAAGTCGTGGGTCCTCCCATAATCCTTCCCAAATGCCTGCGTTCCACCATGGTGATGCCAGAGAGCCAATGTCTGCCTCCTGGTGGAAGGGAAACCGCAGGAAGGTAGCCACCATTCTCTTTCACAGCTTGGCAGTTGACACAAAGGAGACGCTCAAGGCATATTTGTTAAATGGATGGATGGTTGGGTGGGCAGATGGACAGATGACAAATGGATGTATGGATGGTTGCATGGATGGTTGTTCCTGTTTCCTACAGTTGCTGTAACAGATTACCACAAATTTAGTGTCTTAAAACAACACAAAGTTGGGACCAGCAGATGGCGTAATGGTTATGTCACTGGACTCCCACATAATTGACTGCAGTTTGAGTCCTGGACCCGGCAGCTTAAAATTCATGCTGGGCACATGTGCATGCATTCCCAAAATCCTGAGAGGAGAATGGAGAAGGGATGTATGGCCATCCTCCCCTGGGGAGTGATTTCTTGCTTTCTGTCTCCCTGTCTCTCTGGTGAGCACGCATGCCCTATAGTGAAAATCTCCCTAGAAAAATATCCCACAAAGGTATTGCCTGACAGTCCTGAAGGTCAGAAATCTGAAAGGGTCCTAACTGGAGTAAAATCAAAGTGTCTGCAGAGCTGCATTCTGGAGGCTGTAAGGGAACATCCACCTCCTTGCCTTTCCAACTTCTAGAGGCTGCCTGTTCTTGTGTCTGTGGCCCACTCTCTTCATCTTCCAAGCTAGCAATGTTGGACCAAGCCCTCACACTGCCATCCCTCTGGATCTCTCTTCTGAGTCCCTTTTCTTCTTTTTAGGACCCTTGTGATTGCACTGGGCCCACCACGTAATCCAAAATAATCCTATTTTAACTCCAGATGATTAACAGCCTTAATCCCCTTTGCCGTGTTAAGTAACATAATCACAAATTCTGGAGATTAGGGTGTAGACATCCTTTGGGGGCCATTACTCCACCTATCACAGATGGATAATGGTTTTTTGGATGGATGGATGGATGGATGGATGGATGGGTGGTTGGTTGGTTGGCTGGATGGATGGGTGGATGAATAAATGGCAGACTGAGGCCCCACTCCCTGGTGGGGATGATCAAAGACCAACGAGATCTTCCCCAATCCCTGGACTTCTTTCCATTGCATTTATCTCCTCGACTCCCTCTGGTGCTCCCACCTTCCTGTCTGGCACTCCAAGTCAGATTTGACACTTACCTGCTGCTGAGCAGGAGAACAGTAGCAGGGATGGAAGACGGGGAGATCTGGGTTAGGACTCCTAGGTAAATGCAATGCCAAACCAGTGAAGGGTGGCAGGGAGAGGAGCTCATCCCCCCAAAACTCATCCACTTGGGTATTTTTTCTGGGAGAAAAGAGATCAATTAACTTCATGTTTATTCCTTGTCTGCCTGTTTAAATATACTTGATTAACATAAAAGAATATCCATAAGGAACAATGTCAGTAGTATGTGGACACTCTGAGCCATCACACTACACAAGAACAAGTAAAACTTGCCTCGTGAGGCCATGGGCTGTCCACGTCTGTCCTGCCCCCATGCCCTGTGAGCACCGTGAAGCGTGCCCTGCACCCTGTGGGCCCATGATAGACGTCCACGGGTGCAATCTCCCCGCATGCGCCTTCTCCACCCAAGTCCTGCCGCCCCCACAGTATTGCAAATCCTGGTTTCATCACCTCCTGGCCTTTGTAAATAGTTTTATCACATCCATATGAACCCCTAAAATGATACAGTTTGGTTTTCCTCGGGGATGGGGTGTATAAAAATGGCCTTGAACCGAACGTAGTCTCCTGCAGCTTCTTTCTTCACCCACGTTGTGTTTCAGGATTCACCCATGTTGCTGGGAGAGCTGCTGTTGCTTTCTCGGTTCTCCCGTCCCCGGATATTCACGGTGCTGCTTGCTTCTCCTTAGGAACAGTGCTGCTAAAAATGTCCCCGGGTGGGGGCTGGGGGGACGATCATTATTGTTGTCACTGCTCTTGTTCCCATCCGGGCAGCTCACGATCTCTCCTCTCCCCCACAGCACCCCCACACCCACAGACGCCCCCAGGCTCACAGGTGCCGAGGCAATCTGGGTGGGGGTGGGGGTGGACTGTGAGAGACTTCTCATATCTGGTTCCATACCAATGCACCCCACCTTGAGACACCCCAAAGGCACATCCAGTCCTCCAGTGCAGTCCACCATTCAGAACAGGACGAGGTGGAAACACAGGCCCTGCGGTCGGCCAGCGCTGGGTCGACACGTCTAAGCCGACACGGGCAGGTGGTATGGCCTGGGCATGGGCACGTCCGTTCCTGCTGAACCTCAGCTTCCTCACTGAGGAAGTGCAGTGGGGAGAGCCCTGGCACTTCCGCCCACCCCAGCACATTACGGAGCCCAGGGACTCCTAGGTACTCCTAGGTACTCCAGGGAGTAACCCTAAGGGCAGGGAGGTGGTATTCTAACTGCCACACTGTTCCCTGCTCCTGCTCTTCCGTGCTCTGTCCGGGCCCAAATGCTAACAGGTGCTTTCGAGTGCATCTAAGAGACCACCCTTCTGCGGATGAGGGGACTGAGGCACAGGGTATCGAGGTATTGGGGTGTTCTCTGCTGCTGGGCTGACTGGTACCCGCCAGCTTGTGCCTGCTGCCTCTGTGTGTGCAGGGGACTGCCGTGCTGGCCCTCGTGGCCATCCTGTCCTCTCGCTGCCACGCGGCCCTGGATCTGTGCTTGAGCCTCTTGTGGTTCTTCTCCCTGCTCCGTGCCAGTCTTGGGTATGAAGCTGGGATGGCAGAGAGGACGACGCTGGTGGGATCGCCATCCCTAGACCAGAACCAGCAGCCCCCTGGGGGACCCAGCGATTTCTTCCACCCAACATGAACCCCCGGGCCCCCATTCTCGCTGATCAGTGCCCCCTGAAAGCTCTGGGTCCTGCCTGGCTTAGGGCCTTCTCAGCCCAGGCAGTACCACACTGCTCTGGAGGGTGGTCATAGGATGGGCTCCTCGGCAGGGCAACAAAGGGGTGGGCAGTGACAAGGAGTCTTCTCCCAGGAGAGCCGCCGGGTGGGACGAGACACCCCTGACCCCCTAACTGCCTGCGCCTGGCCCTGAGGATTATCAGGAAGCAAAGCCCAAAGCCCAAGGCGAGCTTGGGAGCAGGCGGGTGGCTTGGAAATTAACCAGGGCAGGTGAGAGCCTGGCTGAGCGGGTGACTGAGCTGTGACCGTGCACCGGGCCGTGAGGAGACTGGGTGAATGGGCCCCTGGAGCCTCCCCTCACCCAGACAGGTGAGATGCTGCTGAGAATGGAGTGGAGTCGGGGCCTGACTTTGCAGTCTCTCCCAGATTCCAGATGAAGAAGCTGGGTTTAGCGGCACACAGGACAGGACTCCTCCGTCCAATGCCTGGGACATGGGACAGCCACGGCGCCCAGGGCAGCCTGTGCAGGGCCTCCTGCCCAGAGCATCCTCCAAATACAGACAGCTGGATGGAGCCCCCGGCCACCCCCCCAGCCAGGCTGGTACCCCCAGTGATGCCAGTTCAAGGGTCAGAGCCAGCACGCTCCCCGCCCCCGATGGAGCCTGCAGCAGAAGCTCTGTCCCTGGAGAGAAACAGGCAAGAAAGGCCCAAGCCGCCTTCAGTGCTGCTCCCCTTCCCACCTGCCACAGCCCTCTTCTCCGTTTCCTCTCAGGGAACCCTCCAGGCTGCTGCAGCCTCCCTCCCAGCGCCACCCCCGCAGCCCCCCAGGCCCCTCCTCCGCGCCAGGGTGGGAGCGCAGTCATTCGAGGTTATTTTTAGCCGAGCTGCATCCTCCAGGAGACTCAAGTCAAGGGGAAGCCACCCCCGCCTCCGGGAGCGGCTTGCGGAAAGCGATCGATTAAAACCAGTGCTGCGAGAGCCCGTGCCAGGCAGGCAGCAGACGCCCAGACGGGCAGGGCCAGGATGCAGGCCTCTCGCCCGCTGGCCGGCCGTGGGCCCCACCTGCGCCTCGCTGCCACTGCTCTGCAGCTGCTCCTCAGCCCAGCCTCACCTGGTCCTGTCCCCTCCAGCTCTGCTCACGGGGAGGAGGGCCACCCCTAGCCATCTCTTCTCCCAGCCCCACTCCGTGCTCACCAGGGGAGACTTGGAGTGCAGGGAAAGATTCCCATTTTGCCTGCCTGGCCTTTTGCCCAATGTAAGCCTTCTCCCAGGAGAGCTACTGGGTGGGACGAGACACCCCCGACCCCCTAACTGCCTGCGCCTGGCCCTGAGGATTATCAGGAAGCAAAGCCCAAAGCCCAAGGCGAGCTTGGGAGCAGGCGGGTGGCTTGGAAATTAACCAGGGCAGGTGAGAGCCTGGCTGAGCGGGTGACTGAACTGTGACTGTGCGCCAGGCCCGTGAGGAGACTGCGTGAATGGGCCCCTGGAGCCTCCCCTCACCCAACCAAGCTGGTGGTGTCCCGGGGCCCATCTTACCAACGCGGGTGCAGAGCCGTGGGGATTGAGCATCTGGTGTCTGAGAATGTGAAAGATCAACCATGGCCAGTCGGGTGGGCCCAGAGGGAGGTCTGACCCGTGGAGAACCGAGGGGCACCTTCAGGATGAGGTGGGCCTCAGGAGCCACCTACTCCTCTCCCACAGGACCGCTCCCTTCCTGAGTGCTCATCCGCAGAGTCTTGGCAATGGCCAAGCCCAGCAAAGCTTCCAGGAGTGAGCTTTTATTATTGTTTATGTTGTTTTGTTTCCTCCTTTCTTTCTTGAATCAGTGAGAGACAGCACCCCCACCAGGGTCCCCAGCCTCTCAGCCAGCCCTGGATCGTGGGCACGTGCAGGCCTGGCCTGTGCCAGGCCTCCAAGGAGGTCTCTGGACGCGAGCCCAGAGCATTGCCACACAGGTCAGCCTTGCAGGATGTTGGGGTACCACAGCCTGGCCCCCGAGAATGGTGTTCATGGAGGGAAGAAAGCCAGGAGAGCAGGGCAAGTCAATTCACTCGTCTGAGCCTAGTTTTCTGCATCCACTACATGGGGTTAACAGGAGAGGCCAGTAAGAGGGGTGGTGAGGGCCAGTAAGAACTGCAGCAAAGCCCTCCCTCTATCCCCCAGCCAGAGGCCCCTTTCCCTGCCTGACCTCCTGACCTCCTGACCCAACGCCATGTGTGTGGAAGGTGAGGGTCCTCCCTGCTGGCTAAGCCTTTGGGGGCTTCCAGGGTGCAGCCACAGCTCAGGGAGCCCCGGGTGAGCTGGGAGAGTATGGGGACAGGGCTGGCCTGTGCCTGCTCTAACTGCTATTCCTCCCACTTCTTCCTGTTCTTACAGTGCCTGCCTCCTCTCCCAGGAAGCTTGCCAGGTCTCTCCTCCAACATCCAGAGGCTCTCTGGGGCCCTCTGGCTTAGCTAGGATGGAGCCCTCTCTGCTCTGCATCTGGGGGTGCCGTGCATGGCCTCCGTACCTCAGTTGTGCACAAGGTGCACTGTTGGGTGTCCAAGTGACCAGGATGGTAGCCCTGGCCCAGCAGGTGCAAAGGGTCCGGCGCTCAGGGCCTCGCAGGACCTGCCCACAGACCTGCCAGTAGAGCCGGGGGTCACCCACGTTGTCTCTACATCAAGAAAATCTCTCCCGACCTGCATAGTTGGCCCTGTTTTATGTGGGGTGCAGTGGGGTGGGCAGCGAGGGTAACCTGTGGCCTCCAGGCAGTAAAGGGACACAGCCACTGAAGGGCTGCCTTTGGGTTTGCCGGCGGCCACAGGCCTGTCCAGTCAGAGTACTGGATGAGAACTGCAGGATCCCCCCCACCTGATCGTGCCCCTCTGAGGCCCCAGGGCCCTTCTGCTCTCTCTGGTGTTCTGGGGCCTCACTAAACAGGCTGGGCCTCGTTTTCCCCTCTTTAGCCGGAGGCGTAGGAGGCCAGAGGCCATTCCGTAGTTCTAACTGGACATCCGGACACTGACAGCAGGAGGCAGGCACCCCTCGGAGCACAGCAGCGGGTTGAGGGCAGGCCAAGAGCTTTCCCTGAATCTCTGGGGACCCGGCAACAGCTCCCGCCTGTGGGGTGCCTCCATTCCTCAGCCCAACAGCTCCCAGTCCCCACACCCCCACTGCTCAGTCTGCCATATACACCCCTGTGCCCCCACTCCTGGCAGACGAGGAGACCGCGGTTTCCTCACCCCCGTGCTTGGAGAGGACTAGATGACCCCCAAGCCCCCTGCCTCACGGCTGGCTTCCTAAAGCCGGCCAGGGGTTCCTGGGGCCCAGCCTCTGCCTCCTGGAAAGGGTGGGCTTGGGCTGGGAGGGGGAGTTGGAGCTTGATCTTCGGGAGATGACAGTCCCCTTGTTTATCAGAAGAATTCTCTCAAAGGTCACTTCATCCCGCCCTCTCTCCCCTTAAGGAGTCCTCCCTCTGATCCCTGGAAGGGGCGGGCCTGCTGCAGGGGCCTAGCTGGGGCTGCAGTGAGCAAAGTCCTCTCCCACTCCCACCCCTCCCCAGCTTCTCTTTAACCTAGGCTAGGAGAGAGGGAGGGAGGGCGGTGGGTACAAGCCAAAGGGACACCCAGGCAGGACAGGGTTAGAGGAGAAAAGGGAGCTGGGAGGGGGCTGCAGTTGCCAAGGCAACGCCATTGCTGGGGCCCTTGAAGGCTGCTGGAGAGGGAAAAAAGAGGGGTGTCCCTCCCAACCTTCAGACTCACTCTTCCTTTTCAGATGCTCTTTGTTAAAAAGGAGTCTCCCTAGCCTCCTTTTGTGGCGGGGGGGTGGGGGGGTGGGGGGTGGGGTGGGGGGGTGAAAGGGGAAGAGCCACGGGGGGGGGGGGGGGGGGGGGGGGGAGGGTCCCCGTCCTGCCTGTCCACACTCTTTTGTATCATCCCCCCCTCCCCCACCCCCTACTGCCACCCGCAACCTCCATGCCTGCCTGCCTGCAGGAAGCCAGCTGACCCCGGCCCAGGCCACTCTCAGGGACACCCACTTTCTACACCTGCTCTGGGTGGGGCAGAGGGTCTGAGTGAAGACAGTGGCCAGCAGAGGGTGACCCCCTTCAAGCATCTGCTGACCACAGAGGCCGGGGGACCTGGCTGTCAGTCACAGGGCTCCCCAGGACTGCACGGTACTATCCCATGCTCCCCAGGTCCCCGGGTGGGCACCTGGTCCAGGTGGGCACCTGGTCCAGGTGCTGGTAGCTCTCCAAGCGTCTGTAAGGCCTCTAACAAGCTGGTCTCCCCAGCTGTGAAACGGAGTGGTGGGAGCCCGACCCCTTTCCAAGGCTGCAGAGGGGCCTCCAGACTGCACAACGGCCAGACTCTGGGAGGCTTCCTGCCCGCTGGGCACCGGGTGACCCTCCCTCCACTTCCACAGAGGAGGGGACTGAGGCTGGGGGGTGAACTCCCAGGGGCCAAGAAGGGCTGCGCCCACAGACACCCCAGGCTCCTCTTTCTCTACTTCTCTCGGGGAAGACACCCTACCACCATCACCAGGAGCTCGGGGCCAGGGAAGACCCCATCTACTCCAGAGAAGCGGCCTAGAATGGACAGGCAGGGATTGACCTGGAGGTGGGAGAGATGAGGAGATCGGGGCTGAGACCCGGGGCTGTGAGAGGCCTGGGAGACTGGAAGGAACCCCAGGGAGCAGAGCCGGTGCCGCTCTAGGGCCCGCCTGCGGTAGTGAGGCTCCATCCGTGGTTCCAGGCTGCCCCCTTGTGGACGACATGCTCACATTCCTGGCTGGGGGAACTGCTTGTCGCGTGGACCAGATGGATCAAGTATCCCAAAAGAGGGAAAATCAGTGTCCTGGGGCTGAGGGGGCATTTGCAGCAACCCTAGGAAAGGCCGCACCTCCAAACTCTACGGGACTGAACTCTCCCCAACACACCCTGGGCCGCAGCCTGACGCAAGCTGCATGCTGCTCACACCACTTTCCGTCTCCCGAGCGCTTTGAACCCCAGACTTCAATTCAAAGGGAAGGAAGTGGGCTTGAGGGTTGTATTTTCCAACCCTCCATCCAACCTCCACGCCAGTCATTCAAACACTGCTTGCACATCTTCCATTCCAGGGAGGTCACTACCCCAAGAGCAGCCCATGGTTCTGGGCTCTTGCAGACCCAGGCAGCCCCTCACTCGGGAATTTCTAAGCAGATCTGAAACCCAACCCAGTGCTCAGGGACCTCTTCCACTGCCCTTCTGACGCGGCAGAGCTGGGTGATCAGACCCAACAGATGTGCTGTCTCTTGTCCTACGCTTATGAAGAACTAGAGGCGCGGACACAGGAGGAGAGTAAAACGGAGTTTATTAGGGAAGGAGAAAAGCTTCTGATGTAGTGGAAGGGGGCCGGAATAGGTGGGCAAAGAGGGGCTGGGGGTAAGGGGTTTTTATCTAGCAGTCCGAGCAAGGGGCTGACCTCTAAGGAAGTGGGCTTTAGGAAATAGTTACATGATAAACAGCAAGATGTTTACCGTATTCTTCAAGGAGTCAGCAGACCATAGCATTCTGTGCTTCTTGTAAGAACACAAGTACTAAATAGAAGCTACTGCCCATAACCACAGTTGCTTTGAGTCCCAATGCAACCAGTTTCGGCTGTGAAAACTTAGCTACTGTGATTCCATCTCAGCCTTATCCTGTTAGTGTGCTCAATATTCCTATCTCCAGTCTTTTTTATTTGTTTGTTTTAGATATTTTTGCCATAGGGTATATCCATTCACCAGAGAGACACAGAGAGACAGAAAGCAAGAAATCACCCCTCCCCCTGGGGTGGATGGCTACACCACAGTCCTTTCTCCTCCGTTCTCCTCCCAGGGTCTTGGGCATGATCACCCATATACCCAGCATGAGTTTGAAGACATCAGGTCCAAGACCCAAACCATGGACATCCATGTAGGCGTCCGGCAACATGACTGCTACGCCATCTACTGGCCCCCCATCTCCAGTCTTATTAGCAAGGAGTCATAAATTCTTCAGAGACGTGTAAAAGCGATGTACATTACACATTCATCAGACCATAGAGGAAAAACAGAGACTGCATTAAAAAGAAAACACAGTGACTTTCTTTCGGGGCCCTTATCCTATCTACCTGTCAGTGAGTCTAACCCCTGACTCCCTTTCTCTATTTTTTTTTTTTTTTTTTTTGAGAGGTTTTTGCTATAGGGCGCATGTGCTCGCCAGAGAGACAGAGAGAGACAGAGAGACCAGAGAGAAAGACAGTGAGAAATCACTCCCCCCAGGGGCGATGGCCACACCACATTCTTCTCCTCCATTCTCCTCCATTCTCCTCTCAGGATCTTGGGCACACACGCACATGCGCTGGGCATGAGTTTAAGCTTCCGGGTCTAGGACTTGAACCATGGTGGACTACATGGGAGTCCAGTGGCATAGCCATTATGTCAACTGCTGGTCCCACTGACTCACTTCTTTAACCATCTTCCCCTCCTGAGGCCTGTAGGGAAGAAGCATGGCTGGGACCAGCACCGACTGAGCAGCTACTGTGTACTCACAGTGCACTTTGGTGTTTTGCTAAAAATCATCCAGTTTCTGCCCGTGAAGTAATGGGTCAGGCAGAAGGTTGATACTTATCTCTGACATCCCTCAGGCCAGCTAGCCTCTTGCCCCTGAGTCTGTTGTCAGCCTGCACTGGTCAGATCTGCTTTTTTAACTCTTCAAACATGGACCAGCACCCAGGAAGGTGACAGGCACTGTAAAAACAGCCTTGAGTGGGGCCAGAAGGTGGCGTGGTGGTTAAGGGTGCTGGACTCCCACATCGCCAACCACGATTTGAGGTCCAGGCCCAGCAGCTTGCATTCTCACTTTCCTTCTCTCTCTCTCTCTCTCACTCTGTCTCTCTCTGGTCGAATTTAAATAAATTAATTAATTAAATTAAATTAAATAATTCTTTAGGGGCTGGCAATTGGCATGGTGGTTAAGGCACTGGACACTCCCATATGGTCGACCATGGTTCGAGTCCTGGACCTGGTGGCTTGCTTTCTCACTTTCCCTCTTTCTTTCTGTCTGTCTCTGGTCAAATTAAAATAAGTGAATGAATAATTAAAAATTAAATAAATATGAAAATTCAAATAAATAGTTCTTTAAAAATAATAATAATTCTTTAAAAAATATATAGCCTTGAGTGTCTCCGAGCTGGTCACTTTGCTGAGTATACTCCCCCCAGATCCCATTTGGGCTGTGGGCCTAGACGAGGTCTGAATAAGACAAGCCCCCTGCAGGCCACTTGGCTCCACATTCAACCCCACCCAGCCCAAGGTTCATCTGGTCTGTCAGGCTCACATCTGCCTCTTTCTCTTGTACCCAAGGCCCTGGAGGGGGGCCTGGCTGATTGATTCTCTGTGGAGTCCAGCTGGCAGGCTGTCCAAGCCTACGCCGCAGTGGAAGGCAAGGACCAGGTTCAACATGGACTCAAGACAGACAAGAGCCACAAGCGTGTTAACCCAAAGGGAGGGCTGAGTTTGTCCCTTTTTTTTGTGCCAGAGACTCCTTTGGCACCTAATGTTTATTTATTCACAAACCAGCTGGTGGCATGGTGGTTAAGGTGGCCAGATCCCATACGATCAGCGGTGTAGTTTGAGTCCTGGTCCCAGTGGTTTGAAAAACACACTAGGCGCGCGACCAGCAGTTAGTGTAATGGCTATGTCGCTGGACTCCCACGTAGTCGACTGCGGTTCGAGTCCTGGAACCGGTGGCTTAAACTCACACCAGGTGCGTGTGCATGCGTGCCCAAGATCCTGAGAGGAGAATGGAGAAGGAGGGATTGCAGCATGGCCATCCTCTCTGGGGGGTGATTTCTTGCTTTCTGTCTCTCTGTAACTCTCTGTCCTTCTGCTGAGAGCACGCGCCCTATAGCAAAAACCTCTCACACACACACACACACACACACACACAGACACTGGGCACGTGTGTATGCGTGCCCAAAACCCTGAGAGGAGAATGGAGAAGAGATTTCAGTGTGGCCATCCCCCCAGGGGGTGAGTTCTCATTTTCTCTCTCTTTCTCTCTCCAGCAAGCACATGTACCCTATAGCAAATTTTAAAATCATTTCTTTATTTAGACCAACTCCATCTACTTTGTAGCTTTTGTTTTATGCATTTATTTTATATGTTGTAGGAGAGATGTACAGAGGGCAAGTGCACCCCCCATGGGACCTGGTCACTCCGCAATCCTTTTTCTTACACTTCATCCCATCAGGATCCTGGGCACATGTGTGTTTTTCAATCCACTGGGGCTGAGACTTGACCCGTTAGGTCACAAAGCTCCTTTTCTTTTCTTTTTTTAATTTTTAAAGAATTATTTTAATCTTAATTTTATTTATTTATGTATTTATTTATTTTAATTTGACCATACAGGGACAGAGTGAGAGAAAGTGAGAAAGCAAACTGCCAGGTCCGAGACTTCAACCATGATCAGCCACGTGGGAGTCCAGCGCTTTTAACTACCATGCCACCTGCCGGCTGCAAAGCTCCTCATTCTTGCCAGTGCCCCCCACCCCGGCAGCTGGCCTGTCCTTGTCTCACCCCAATGGGACTGCATGGCCACTATCCAGCTCTCAATGTGCCTCTCTCAGTAGATTGTGGATCTCAACTCACTGCTCTTCCTGCCGCTGTCATAATAGCCTGGCCAAACTGAGGTGAGCAGGTGTTACTGCTCACTTTTTTTTTTTAAGTTCATTTATGATTATTATTTAATTGACTAGAGAGACAGAAAGAGAGGGAAAATGGGGAAAACAGCTGCCAGGTCCGGGACTTGAACTGTGGTCCACCATGTTGGGTGTCCAGCACCTTAACTACCATGCCACCTGCCAGCCCCTACTGCAGTGGAACCCACTGCCTAGCTGGGGGACCACATGGACACTGGTTCCTTCAAAGTGGCCACAGCCCCTCGACCCCCACTCTGCTCTCTTCCCTTCCTGAAGTGGCAATGAGACCTCCCCCTCCCTGTCCCAATCTCCAGCCCCACCTCTTCCACTCTGTGGGCTGAGGCCCTGACTCCACACTCACCTCCTGCAATCCCTGCCCCTGCCCACCAGCTCCTCCACCTGTCTTCCGTAGACACCTTCCTGTGTGGCCTCTGTTTCTTTCTCAGCACTAGGTCACCCATCAGCCCTTCTCCCAACTCACCCTGCCAGGCTTCCTCTCCCCCTCCTCAGGAATGCTTCCATCGGAGTCACCCTCCTGCCTTGCCTCCATTAGTACCATTTCCCTTCACTCTCCAAATCTCTGCTCTATGCTTCCGTCACTCCGTGAGCCTGCCTCACCAAGGCAGGTGTTTGTTAGGTCCTGCCCTCCATCAAGGGCTGTGTCAGGCAGCAGGAAAAGGAAACCAGTCCCGAACTCATGGTGCTTGTGACAGTGGGCACATACGCAAGGAAATAGCATCATTAGAGTCTGGGGAAGTTCGAGAGAGGAAGCAAACTCAATGAGAGAACACAGAGTCACTGGGGAACCGGGCCAGAGGGCCTCTATTCCAGATAGGGCAGTGCACAGAGGCCTCTACAAGAAAGAGCACACCGAAGACCAGAGAGAAGGTGGAAGAGGTTCTCAAGTGCAAGGGCTGAGGCAGGAGCAAGCATGAGCGCTTGACGGCAAAGAAAGAAGGCCACAGGTTTGGAGAGAAGTAAATGACCAGCAGAGGATGCCAAGGTCAGGGGAGGCACAGAATTAGTTTTCTGAAGGGATATCCTTATAGGCTTTATGTGGTAGGCTCTGATTTTGAAAAATTATTTATTTTATTTTATTTTATATTACTATTATTTTTAAATTTGCCATAGGGCATATGTACTCACCAGAGACAGACAGAGAGAGGGAAAGAAAGAGGAAATAAGAAAGCAAGTCACTAGGTCCGGGACTTGAACTGTGGTGGGCTCTATGGGAGTCCAGCACCTTAACCACCATGCCACCTGCTTGCCCCAGGCTCTGATTTTTATCTTTATTCCGTTTTTGTTACAAGAGGGCACATGTGCCAGAGAGAGAGAGAGAAAGAGAGAGAAAAAGAGAGAGAGAACAACCTCCTGTGGGGCATGGTCATGCTGCAATCCCCTCTCTATTTCTCCATCCTGTTGGGATTATTGGACACCCTTACACATGTGCCCAGTGTGTTTTTCAAGTCACTGGGGCCGGGATTCTAACCACAGTTGGCTATGTGGGATCCAGCTCCCTTAACCACTGTGCTACAGGGGAGCCCTGGCTTTTATCTTTACAAGAGCCCTCAGGAGAATGACCTGTGCAGGGAAGAGGCAAAGAGGGCAGCAGAGCTGCTTAAGAAACGATGCTTCCTCAATTTGGGAGTCCAGGAATCATCTCATATTCAATGCATCCGAAAAGCACATACGGATCATTGCCCCACCACTCGCCAAGCCAACCAAAGCCTTTGCTCTTCCCAGTCGTCCTCATCTGTAGACAGCATCACCATTCACCCAGATACTCGAGTCAAAGGCCTCCTTTCTCTCCCTCATCTTCTGCAACCTAGTCCAGTCCGGTCTCTCTTCACCCACTCCTCTCCATCCCCACGGTCCGGCTAGGTCTAGCAGCCCTCAGGCCCCACCCTGTCCGGTACCAGCCACCTCTGCCTCCTGGCACTCTGCCTCCTCCCTCCTGCCCCTACGGGCCATTAGGCACGCAGGAACCAGAGGCGCTTTTTAAGAATACAGATCTCCTGTCATTCTCTGCCTAACATGCATCTCTCAAGGGCTCCGTTTGCCTTCAGGATCTTTAATGAGACTATGCCTCCAGAGCCAAGTCCCAAAGAAACTGAAAAAGGAGAAAAGAAAGGGGAGGAGGAAGTATAACGGGGGCGGGGCAGGGGCGGGGCCAGGCTCTTAGCACCACCTCCCGGTCCGGCGTGACTCTTTCCGGGTCTTTGGAACCTTTCTTCTGGGCGCTGGGGAAAGGTTTTCCAGTAGTACCTTCCTGCGTCGTAGAGCGTGTTTCCCGTGCTGCACCGCGGCTTCTCTTTCTCTTCCGGCCCCAGGCTCCTCGGCGGCCGCGGTTTTCGGTGAGTGTTAGCCGCGCGGTATCCGATGCCATCCGCCATTTACCGAGCGCGGGCCGCGGGGTGCGGCGGCTGCGAGGCGGAGTGGTGCTCGTAGTTCGAAAAGGGGTGGGTGGCAGGGAGGAACTCGGATTTTATGGGGGAGTGGAGCCTTATGGGGTAAGGGAACGGGTTCAGGGGTTAGCTACCTATGTTGGGAGGCGGGGACCTAAGTCAAGCCTTGCAGTGGGGGTCCTAGATAAGGAGTCGGTGTTGAAGCCTCATTCTGACGTCTGGTCTCCCGTTCCACCGAGACACGGGGACAGAGGTGTCTCAGCCCGGCGGGCCCCTAACCGCCCACTCTCGTCCAACAGGTGCAGACATGGCCAAGTCCAAGAACCACACCACACACAACCAGTGTAAGTTTCTTGGACCCATCCCCAACCCAGACCGCAGTAAGGACTTGTATGTGGGGATGGGCACGTTTCCCCTGTGGACGTGAGACCGGTTTTGTGATTAGCAGGCATTACTTTTAGCTTGTACAGTTTGTAAGAGCTTGAGATACTCACAGTGTTTGCATTCCCTAGAAGGGGGTTCCCCAGGTCTTAAAGAGGCCTGCTCTGGGAGGAGGTCTTCCTTTTCCCAGACATGGCTGCTGTGATGTTGGGTGGTCGTCTTAGAGAAAATCTCTTGTGGTCTAATTCGTTTTCTTCCCACAGCCCGAAAATGGCATAGAAATGGCATCAAGAAACCTCGATCACAAAGATACGAATCTCTCAAAGGGGTAAGTGTGTGTACCGAGCCACTGCTGGTCCCTTTTTGACTCCAGTTTCACCCTCCCTGATCCCCATTATTAACTGTCACTTGTCTTATATGGCCTGCCAAAGGCTGCGGGTTTTTTTTTTTCTCTGCTTCTTAGCTTGGGGTAAAACCTCTGGTCAGGGTGTCATCTACATTCTGAGGGTAGTTTGGTTTTCCCCTCTGGCTCAACTAGAGCACTTAAACAACAGCCTAGTCTGTGCTGAGCACCGTATGGTTCTTTTATTTCAGTGGTCAATCTCGATCTGACCCAGTCAAGGTGCTGGACTTAGGCACGGAGAGAGCTGACCTTGTCCTCAGAGGCTTCTCCCATCTGTCCTTGCTTTTCAGTCTGGGACGTGAATCACAAAATCTCTTGAACTTTTCCCACTTTGATTTTCTTCGGTTGCCAGAGGGCATGCATGCTCACCGGAGAGATGGGGGAAGCGTTCCCACATTGCAGTGTGGGTGCATGCACTCATGCCCCGCATATTTTTCGAGCCACCCCAGGCCAGGATTCCAATGACGCGCAGCCATGTGGGATCTCGTTCTCTTACCTGCTAGGCTGTGGTGCTGGCCCTCTTTCCCCATTTTGGTCTCATTCTGCCTCTACTCAATCTGTTGGTCCAGGCTTGGTATTTAATATCATTTTCTAAGTGGAAAGGGGTTGGCCCTGAGGAGATGACAGAAACAAAGGCAGCTGAACCCCTGCTGTAGGCAGTTCAAGACCAGTGACCCTAGCAGAGAAGGTTGCCTTTCTGTCCTAGTGTCAAACTGTCAGCTTTGCTGTGCTCTGAGCATGTGGCCTTGGGAAGTGGTCTGCATGGCATGAGCCAGCTGGGGTGTTGACTCCGTGGGGATGTAGTACTCATTTGCCTCAAATCCATTTCTTCTTTTTTTGGGGGGGTGGGGGTTTGCTATAGGGCGCGTGCGCTCGCCAGACAGAGAGAGAGACATAGAGACAGAAAGTGAGAAATCACCCCTCAGAGGGGTGGCCCACACCGCAGCCCCTTCTCCATTCTCCTCTCAGGATCTTGGGTGCACACGCACCCGGCATGAGTTTTAAACCACTGGGTCCAGGAGGCAAACCACGGTCGACTACATGGGAGTCCAGCGACGTAGCCATTACACTAACTGCTGGTCCCTGCCTTGAATCCATTTCTAAAGGTTGGATGTTTCCACATTTAAGGCTGGCTAGATGCTGACTTCAGAATGCTGGGGACCCCTATGAAGAGGGGTGCAAGGAGGGTGACTTGGTCCTTACATGCTGCCATCTGTACTTTTTGCCTCCTTTCCAGGTGGACCCCAAATTCCTGAGGAACATGCGCTTTGCCAAGAAGCACAACAGGAAGGGTCTGAAGAAGATGCAGGCCAACAACGCCAAGGCCATGAGTGCGCGAGCAGAGGCCATCAAGGCCCTCGTAAAGCCCAACAAGGAGGTTCAGAAGGGTGTCCCGAAGGGCAGCAGCCGCAAGCTCAGTCGTCTTGCCTACATTGCCCATCCTAAGCTCGGGAAACGTGCTCGCGCCCGTATCGCCAAGGGCCTCAGGCTCTCTCGGCCAAAGGCCAACAAGGCCAAGGCTCAGACCAAGACCCAGACCAAAGCCCAGGCCTCAGCTGCAGCTCCGTCTTCAGTTCCAGCTCAGGCTCAGGCTCCCAAAGGTGTCCAGGCCCCCGCAAAAGCTCCGTAGTAGATGCCTTTGCCAGTATGAGGACAGAAGGACTGATTCCCGGGCTGCTCTCTGTGTGGGGCTGGTGTCCTCCTGTGCTGTGTGTACGAATAAACCTGAGGTGGGAGCTGGCCTGTGTATGTGTGATCCCAGGGCAGCGAGTGGGGTTGCTCGGTGTGAGAAGAGTTTAGGCTTTAGTGGGTGCTGAGGCCAGGGAGAAGGCTAGAATCCCCATTAATCTTGCAGCTGCAGGTCTCAGTGCTCTAGACTGAGGTATCAGATCTGGGCTCTTCTGGTGCCCCTGGTCAGAAGCCACTGCTCGGGGGGGTGCTAGGGAGCCAGGAGGGCCCTGTCGTGCTGTCTTGACCCCACCTGTATCATGCACGATCTCACCCCACAGGGCAGACAGTCAACTTCTACGCATTTGTGGAGGCACCCAGTGGGTCACTTCATGGTTAGGCTGCTGACTGTGGATGATAGTCTGGCATTCTCTCTATGGCCACCTGCCCTTGCTGGGGAGTTTCTGAGGTGAGCAGGTTTTGTGTCCTGAAGGTTAATTAGCCCAGTCAGAGGTCACCTGGTTGAATGACTTCCAAAATGAGACCTTAGAGCTGGTGCTCTGGCTAGCCCTAAAGCTTTCCTTTCCCATCTTGCTGTGACAGGAGTGGTCCCTCTGGGGAGCTCCTGTCTGAGGAAGGCCAGGTCAGGGGCTTAGACTAGTTAGCTCTGGAGGCTGCCTTCACCCTCCACAGGAGCCTCCCTGTGCTAAGGAAACAAATTAATGCCAGAAGAATCATGTGTTGGTGCGTACCTCTGTCCCCATGGGGCCTGGTGCTGTCCTCCTCCGCCTCACAGTTAAGCCTAGCCACAGTGCCAGGGGCCTATTGGAGGTCTCGTGTCTACTGCTTCCCCTCCAGGCTCTAGTTCAGGGCAGGCTTTTCTCCTGGTGCTTGGTTCTGTCAAAGAGCTGCTGGGAACGCTTGATAATGGAGCTGGTGCATTGGCAGCTGGGCAGTTGTTAGGGCTAAGTGCAGGCCAGGCTCCCGATTTTCTGCTGACCACAAAGCCAGTTCGGTCACCCCTGTGCCTTGGCACCCATGGGGTCAGGACAGGTAAAGATAACTAGGAGCAGGCTCAGCTGCTGGCCCCACCTGCACACATGCACCCACAATCCTTGGCCAGGGTGTTGGGCGCTGTAGGGTGGGCTGGCCTGTGAGGGCTCCTACGCCTGTGACCTTGCTCCAACACCAGACCCTCCAGGTTTTGGCAAATGCCAACTGTTGTCATGCAAGTTGTCCCTCTGCCCACCCTGCATCTGTTGGGCCCAGCTGTGCCTGTCCATCCTGGCCCTGGCTGGGTCTTCCTCAGCATGCTTCCAGAACACGGGAGTGGCCCTTGTCTTGGTACACTCTTCCTGTGGGAGTGCTGTCCCTGCCCCAGGTCAGGTAGAAGGGCAACAGGAACAGCGGATTGGGTGTGCTGCGTCCAGGGGTGCAGGCAGTGTGGGTGGTGGCCAGGCTGTTTCCTCATCTACAGGATTAGGATGGTAACAGCAAGTCCCCAAGGAACCCGTCCTCAGTACGAGTCATCCCCTAGCTACTCAGACTTTATTACTGGGCCGCAGGAGGGAGTTGCGCTGGTTGATTGGGATGGAAGCTCCAGGGGCAGAGGCTGGGGGAGAGGAGCTTAGTTGTCACTGGCCAGGGCGGGCACGCTGGCGAGGGCGGGCAGCAAGCGAGTGTAGATGTCGACCCCACGGAGGAACACGGCCTCGTGCAGCCGCTCATTGTGGTCGTGCAGCAGCACAGGTGTACGGTTCATGGGTGAGAAGCCCAGAGCAGGGATGCCCACCTGCAGGAGGTGAGAAGGAGGCATCAGGGGAAGGCTAGCCCTCGCCCAGCCTGTGCCCACACCCGGCTGAGTGGCCTCACCGCGCGGAGATAGCGGCTGTCCGTGGCAGCAGGGAAGATCTGGGGCTCCAGAGTGAGGTTCCTGTGGAGAAGAACCTGGTGAACTGGGGGGAAGATGGGGGGAAGGGGAGAGGAGCCCAGTGTGGGGTGGGGGAAAGCTGGGCTGTGAGGGCAGGGCAGTGCACTCACATGTCCTTGCAGACCTGGCTAAATGCTGCCCACCAGGGGTCTGAGTCATTAGTAGATGTCACTCGGGACTCCGTCCACTTCTAGGGGAGGGAAAAGATGGTGTGGTAAGGACAGCAGTGGCATCTTGCTCCATTCCCCGCAGGGAAAGAGGGCTGAACTTCCACTCCGACCCACCCAGTCAGCCCGTCCTGGATCCCCTTTCCTCCAATCCCTCAAAAGCCCTGGGTCTGGGACTGGCCCACACCGTCCACCTACTTCTCTCTTGTCCATCCCAGGACAGCACTCTCAGCCAATACCCTGATTACGGGTTCTCGGAGTACGAGGCCCACCCTTTCCTGGACCACATAGGTTCATACTTACATAAAAGTAATGTGGGGGCTGGCCCAGTAGCATGGTGGTTAAGGGAGCCAGATCCCACATGGCCAAGTGTAGTTCGAATCCCAACCCCAGCTGCCTGAAAACTGCCAGGCATGGGGACCAGCAGTTAGCATAATGGCTATGTCGCTGGACTCCCATGTAGTCGACCATGGTTCAAGTCCTGGATGCGGTGGCTTAAACGCCGGGCACGTGTGCGTTCGTGCCCAAGATCCCGAGAGCAGAATGGAGAAGGGATTGCAGCATGGCCATCCCCCCTGGGGGGTGATTTCTCGCTCGCTTTCTGTCTCTCTGTCTCGTCTTTCTGGCGAGCGCACACTCCCTATAGCAAAAAACCTCTCCAAAAAAAGAAAGGAAAAAAAAAAAAAAAGCCAGGCGCGTGTGCGTTTGTGCCCAAACCCAACAGGATGGACAAGTGAAGAGATGGTGGTGCTACCACGTCCCATTGGGAAGTTCCTTCTCCTCTCCCTCCCTGTCTTGAGTGCACCGTGCACTCTGGCAATTAAGTTCCTCTTGGGACCAGCAGTTAGCGTAATGGCTATGTTGCTGGACTCCCATGTAGTCAACCACGGTTCAAGTCTTGGACCTGGTGGCTTAAACTCACGCCAGGTGCATGTGTGTGCGTGCCCAAGATCCTGAGAGGAGAATGGAGGCGAAGGGATTGCAGCGTGGCTATCTCCCCTGGGGGGGGGGGGGTGATTTCTCACTTTCTGTCTCTTTCTGGTGAGCACATGTGCCCTACAGCAAAAATCTCTCCAAAAATAAATAAATAATTCTTATAAGATGCCCTCTCCCTGCTTCCTCTGGTTGTAAGGATGATGAGGGCAGTAACTGCCCAATTCCGCCCTTCAGCACTCCCACGAGTGCCTCCTCGGTGCCTGTTAAATGACTAAATGCCTGTTCTGGCTGAAGAAATGCCTGTCAGAGCAGACACACCAAGCCTATGCTCCATGGTGTCATGCATGTGGCCAGCCTGGTTTTCCCCAGCCCCCACACCCCCATGGTGGACCCCGAGTCGATACCTGAGCAAACTCCAAGGTTACCCCCTCGCCAGCCTCCTGGCACCAGCTCTGAAGCTGCTTCTCAAAAGCCTAAGAGAAGGGACATGAACTGACCCCTAGGGCTTCCCCAGAGCCTCGGAGATAAGACAGAAGACCTGGGCTCCCATCTCCAAACCCAGGTCGGGGGGAGGGGGGCACCTTCATGTCCACATCTGGTGCCACGCGGAAGTCAAAGCAGGCGCTCATAGTGGCGGGTACCACGTTAAAGGCCACGCCGCCCTCTAGCTTGGTCAGGTTCACAGAGGTCACAGCCCCCTCCTTCAGGTGTGGGTTTGACAGCAGCCTGCAGGGGAGCAGGGGGAGGGGGGAGGGGCTCAGCCTCCCTCCTTTCTCTTACAGCCCCCCATAGCCAACCCCACCCCTCCCAGCCTGCATTACCTCTGCTTTTCCTTCTCCCGGAACGCTAGTACCGAGTTCACAACCCGGAGCTAAAACAGTGAGGCTAGAGGTGAGGGTGGCCCAGGACAGAGCCCCGAACCCCCCACCCCCTCCCAGCTGCGCACCAGCTTCTCTGCTGCTGTGTCCTCGATGAAGCGAGAGCCATGGCCTGGCTTCCCTGTGCTGGTGACCCGCACCCCTGGGAGACGTGCGGGGAAGGGGGAGAGAGTGCCTTCAGCGTGAGAGGGGCTGGGTGTCCAATCAGCCTGGGGTGGCCCAAAGCCCTCGCTCCAAGCTCCTCGGGCAGGTACATGGTCAGGAGTTGCCCACAGAGCAGCTCAGGAAGGAGAACCCCAGGAACGAAGGGGCTGGGAGGCAGAGGCCCTGGGTTCAGGGCTACTCAGGTGCCAGCTTGCTGGGTGACCCCTATAGGCCCCTGCCCTTTCCGACCTAGCCCCCCCCCCCAGTACAGTGACCCCTCCCTCCAAGCCCATACTCACACCAGGGGCTCCGCTCACTGTAAAAGACTGTGAAAGCATCAGAGGGGTTGGCCAGGCCTAAGGAGGGAAAGGGGGTTCAGAGGGTGGGCAGCTTTGCCCACCGCAGCCTCCCTGCCCGCTCCCAGCAGCTTAGGGGCTTGCCCACCCGCTCACCCTCATCCAGGGCGAAGCCAGCCCGCAGGGCCCGGAACTCAGGCCGCTGCACAAACAGCTCCATGCCTCGGTGGCCCCCAACCTCCTCATCTACGAAAGCAGCAGGGGCATGAGATGAGGCACCACTGCCCGACACGGCTCTCCCTTCCCACAGGTGCCTCTCCCCAAGTCACTCCTACCAGGCACGAACGTCATGTGGATGGTCCTGGGGAAATGGCGGCCCTCAGCCTTCAGCCTCCGTACGGCCTCCAGGTACCTGAGGGGGACACAAGTCAGGTACTGGGTGCCACAGATGCACAGGCTGGCACAGGTCGGGCTGGCAGGCTGGAATCCTGTCCCTAGGCCTCCACCCTGCCACAGCCTGGCAGGGACTCCAGAAAGTCCCTGTCCCCCTCCAGTCCTCAGTCTCCCCATCCTTGCAGTGGTCATGGTGGTGATTCCAGCCCAAGGGAAGGGGTGGGAATGTCCCTTGGTCCCGAGGTTCTCTGGTCACACTCCAGGTCATGGGCCAGTTCACTGGGAGGTAGGGACACTCACTGGATGCTGACGCACTTCATGTCCTGGGCACCCCTGGCATAGATATAGCCCTCCGGGTCCTTGAAGGCCTCAAAGGGGCCATGACTCCAATGTTCCTGGGGGCAGGGACAGGAAGAGGGGCCCAAGCCCCAGGCTAAGTCATTGACCCACTCTGATCAATGGTGGCCCTGCCCTAGGTGCCACCAGAGGGTTGGGGTGACTAGTGGGGTGAGCGGGGCAGAGGAGGGCAGACTGCCCTTCCTATCCCCATCTCCTGCCTCTGTTCCCACCCCAGCACCTGACCGTTGCTAGTCAGAGACTGCTGGTGTGGGGTGATGCCGTGTGGATGCGGGGACAAGTGTCAGACAGCACCTGAAGTCAGATCCTGTCTGTCCCCAAGGCCAGCCACCCCACCCTCTAGCCCCAAACACACCTCGAAGACAGGCACCACATCCGTGTGGGAGTTGAGCAAGAGGGAGGGGAGTGTAGGGTTCGTTCCTGGCCAGGTCAGCACAGTGACCACATAGCCAGGGGCCACCTGGACATGAGATGAGGTAGGACAGGAGGTGGTCAGAGTCTGGTGAGGAGGTGCCCAGGCCCACCCTCCACACATGCAGGGCCCCAGGCTCACCTCCACCTTCTGACAGCTCAGGCCCAGCTGGCGTGCTCTCTCTTCAAGGAAGGCCACGGCGGCCCCTGGGGACAGAGTCACCAGACTGCACCCACCTACTCAGGACTCCCATTGGTCCAGGCAGCCCAGAGAACAGAGCAGCCCCAAGATGTGCAAGTCCACACCCCTCAGAGACACCTGCGCTTCTGTCCCCAAGCAAGAAGATACTTGTGGCCAATCAGGGCTCTTTGTGGAAGGTCAGGGGGACATCTGGAGTTGGAAGCAGTCTTACTACCCTCCTTAAAGATGGGGGAAATCAGCAGTTAGCGTAATGGTTATGTTGCTGGACTCCCACGTAGTCAACCGTGATTCGCGTCCCGGACCCGGTGGCTTAAACTCACACCGGGCGCGTGTGTGTGCGTGCCCAAGATCCCAAGAGGAGAATGGAGGAGAAAGGATTGCGGCGTGGCCATCCCCCCGGGGGGTGATTTCTCGCTTTCTGTCTCTCTGTCTCTCTCTGTCTGTTTGGCGAGCGCACACGCCCTATAGTGAAAACTTCTCAAAAAAACAAATATAAATAAATAAATAAATAAATAAATAAATAAATAAAAGATGGGGACACTATGGCACAGAGACATGACGAGACTGACCCAGTGCCGCTTAGCAGATAAACATAGAGCAGGGACGGGAACCACGTTCAAGTTCCCAGCTATCAAGCTGATTTCTTTTTCCCTTGTTTCTTTTTTTTTTTTTTTTTTCTTTTTTGAGAAATTTTTGCTATAGGGCACATGCACTAGCAGAAGAGACAGAGACAGACAGAAAGTGAGAAATCACTGGCGGTGGGGTGGGGGGGATGTCCATGACGCAATCTCTCTTCTCCATTCTCCTCTCAGGATTTTGCACGCATGCATACACGCCTGGCATGAGTTTCAAGCCTCGGGTCTGGGACTTGAGACACGGTTGACTACGTGGGAGTTCAGCGAAGTAAGCATTATGCCATCTGCTGGTCTCCCCAGCATGATTTCCTGAGGGCGACGGCCACGACCAGCTCCAGGAACTTCTATAGGGCTTCTTGGCCCCTCCTGGCTGCCCTAGCGTCCCCACTAGTCCCGCCCCAGGGAGTGAGACAAAGTTGTAGCTATATAGATGCGCAGGGGTCCTCCACTCTGGAGAGGCTGCCACGGTCTGACCACCCAAGGAGTTAGGGAGCCACTGGGCAGCAGAGCAGGGCCCAGCTGGGAGATGAGAACTGGGGGCTGGTTTAGAGTCCCGCCCCACCCCTTAGGTCCCATGGCAGGCCCAGGAGCCGCGCTCTCACCATAGTCGGGCTGGGGCTGCACCGTGCGGATTCGCAGGTATTGGCGGAAGAGCGTCACGGATGGGTGCTCGCCTTCCGGACCCTTGCTGGTCATGGCAGTGCACCGGTGGGCTGGGGGCAAAGTGTACCGTAATACCCCCTCCCAGCCGCTGGGGCCCGGCGGGGTTCCATCTGCACAGTCCCTCCCACTGCGGTTCCCCCGCACAGCCCACAAAGACAGGACACCCTGCTTTAGAGCCCCCACTACGGAGCCCCCATTCCATTTCAGGAGCTGTGCCGGCCGCTCTCAACACATTTCCTTACTGAATCTCCAGAAGAACCCCATGAAGTTTCTGAAAGCCTGCTTTGCAGAGAAGGCTGGGGCTCAGGCAGGTTCGAAACAGGTAGAGATCTGAGCCGGGTTTGAACCCAGACATTTCCTCCTCCCGCCCGTCAAAACATTTCTCCCAGTTGCCCAGCTTTCATGCCAGGGAACTGCAGATCCCGCTACCCGTCCCTCGGGTCCCCACCTAGCTCTCTCCTGGTCCTAAGCTTTCGCTCGCCTCTCAGCGCCCGCCCTGGACTGTGGCCGGGACTCGGGGTCCTCCGAGGTCTAAGGCTCAGAACCGTCCGGGTCCGCCCACCACGTGGTAGGAGCTGGCTCGGGAGGCGGAGACCGAAGATTACAAGTAAGGGCAGCCCCAGGCCTTGCTGCAGCGCCGCCGAGGGCGTTCCCGCCCGCCCCTGGCTCCGGCCTTTGCGGTGTTACTGGAGGCTCGGATAGCGGATCCCGCCCCTGGGCAGCCGCCCCAGCAGCCAACTCCGCCCCCGGGAGCTGCCGGGCTGGCCACGCGCCCGGCAGGCCCCGCCCCGCCCCATCCCAAACCCTGCTCCCGGGTTGGTCCTTTCCCCAGGACTCCTTCCTCCGGATAGGGCTGGAGAAGAGCGGGGCGGGCATAGACGTTAATGTCGCTGCAACTCTCCGGGTGCCGGCTGGCTCTCAGCACGCTGGGCTGCAAGGCGGCTGCCAGCTCACGTGCCACCCTTCCGCAAGTCCTTCCTGTTCCCTCTTCATGCCTTTGCCCCTCAGCGAGACCCCCCCCCCCCCCCGCCTGCCTCACCTCCTGTGTACTGAGGTTATTGGTTAACAACAGTGGCACACACCAAGCTCCAGGAGGCTGGTCCATGGACCCGGAGGGTTCTGCTGCTGGCCCGGCATAGAGCCGGCGTCCGTCCGGAAGACGTGCCAGGAATGAAGGAAAAGGCTTGGAAGGGAGCACGTGTGGCCGCGTGAACGTGCCACTGTGTGGGCACCCAGTAGTGTATCAGTGGGTAGTGCTGTGCATGCAGCAGTATGAGTGTGACATGGTGGTGGCTGACACGGAATGTTCTGGTGAAGCTATAATCGTAAGGCATTATGGGGGCAGTAAGGCATTATGGGGGCACGCTTGGCTGACCCTGGGCCACCCCTCTGGCTCCTCGGCAATCAGGAGAGGGAGGGATAAAAGGGGAGGCTCAATGCTGCCCTTTGCCCTCCCAGCCTGCTCTCCCCTGGGCTCCAGGCGCTGAGTCAGCGGTGAGGGTGGGGTGCAGGGAAGGGGAGCATGGGCCGAGGTGGAAGACTTCAACCTCTGGTCACCCAGGCAGGCTAGGTTAAGGGGGGCGGCTGCGTCCCACCCTTCCTGGGGGTTAAGTGTGGCCTGCTCACCTGCACAAGGAGGACAGCAGGCTTGGTCCTTCACTAACCGTGCAGTGTTAATTCGTCGACATACCCTGCTCCCTTTGGCCCTGAGTTCTGCATTCCTGACCCACAGGCTCAGCTGCCCAGACCCTGATTTCTCACCAACCCTGGTGGACGTGCAGTGGTAGCAACAGAGCCCCACTCCCCTGCACCAGTGCCTCCACCCTTTGTGGCCAAAAGTGTTCCCTTTACCCAGACTCATCCAATCCTGCACACACACACCCCCCCTAAGGTTAAGTCATTGTGCCCATTTTACAGATGAGGAAACAGTGCTGACAACGGATGGCTAGGAAGCGGCCCACTCTTGGACTTCCTAGGCTGCTGGAGCAATCACCCCCAGCCCTCAGCCCCAAAGCAGTCCCAGACTTGCCTCCCACTCCTGCCCCTCCCAAAGCAAACCAGGAAATAGGACCTAACATTACCCAGGCAATTTTTTTTTAATTGTGCCTGTGCGATGAGATGAGAGATCCTGGCTGGGCCTGACGTCTGACTCCGCCCTTCGATCCCAGCTGCTATCCCCTGCCCAGGGCAGAGTGGTGGTCCAGACCCTCCGAGTTCAAGCCAGGCCTGGGGCATGGGCAGAGGGTGAGTTCAAGGCAGCCGGTCAAGGAAGGCAAGGAGGACGAGGTGGAAATCTCGCGGCTGGTGGAGGTAGCAGGCGTGGCCCGCGTTGTGTAGCTTCACCACGGAGTGGTTGGGCAGGTGGCGGAGCCGCTGAAGGGACTGTGGAGCCAGGACGTGGTCCAGTTCCCCGTACAGAATGAGGGTTGGGGTCTGCGGAACAAGGCAAGGGGCTGTGACCCTGGGCCCTGAGGAGGATCTGACCCCCGGTCACCTCCTTAGGATGCTGTCCCCAAACATCCCACCTCTCCCATCCAAGACAGGGATGAGGCCATGTCCCCCCATATGAGATCGAGTCCTGAACCCCAAGACTCAAGCAAGGGACAGGGCACTGGGACCTTTGGGGATGCTTAGTACCTTCACAGCGCAGAACTGCTCCTGGGTGTAGTTCTGCGTGGAAGTGGGTGCGATGGGCACGAATCCACGCAGCTGTCGGTGGCCTCGCATCAGGAAGGGCAGGGCATAGTGGCCACTCAGTGAGGGGCTCACCAGCACGGCGTTCTGTACCTCCAGGTCCCGCAGTGCCCGCTCCAGCAGCTCTGCCCGCCCTGCCTCCGTGCGTGCTTCACTCGAAGGTGCTGAGTTCCCAAAACCTGGGCACAGCAGCAGGCACCAGCTGAGGGGAGCCCGGGAGGGGCCCAGGACTTCCTGCCTACCACACTGGGGGAGAGAGATGGCGGCCAGTGGCACACGGCACATGCTACCCCGAGGTTCCCGGAAGCTATTTTTCGTAATGTAGTAGGCCTGCTAGAACAACCTATCTTTCGTTCATTCATCATACTGGCAAAACTAAAAAGACTCTAATACCCAGTGTTGGGGAAGATGTGGGGAAATGGGTACTTTCATGTATGACTGATAAATCAGTCTTTTTGGAAGGCAAAGTAGTATTCGTCAAATATTTTAAATGTGAAAAAAAATGTTAAATGTGCATTCTTTGACCCATCAGTTATTTTCAATGGCTACCCTAGATAAATTGTTGCCCATGCGCTCAAAGAAACATGTCTAAAGATGCTTCGGTTACACTACTCTGGGGTTTTATTTATTTATTTATTTATTTATTTATTTATTTATTATTTATTTTTTGTTGTAGGGTGTGTGCACTCACTAGAGAGAGAGAGAGAAAGTGAGAAATCACCCCAAGGAGGGATGGCCACATCACAATCCCTTCTCCTCCATTCTCCTCCCAGGATGTTGGGTATGCGTGCACACGTACCCAGTGTGTTTTCCAAACTGCCAGGTCCCCGACTCAAACCACAAAAGGATCAACAGATGGAGATATCTGTGGGGACTGGCACGATCAGAGACGAGGTGTAAAGGAGAAAGCCAGGTAGGACACTGACCGTGTTTACACCCCTCCACCCAGTCCTGCTTCTTATCTGTATCTCCACGTACAGAGATGCTCAGAAGAGGGCCTGGCACCTCCCCTCCAGAACTGCTTAGAGTGGGAGAGAAATGTGGCACCAGTCTCTGAGGGCCTCACTTCTTTTGTTTGTTTTTGTTTTTGTTTTAATTTAGGTTTTTACTATAGGGTGCATACATTCACCAGAGAGAGAGAAAGTGAAAAATCACTCCCTTCTCCACTCCCCTCTTGGGATTCTGGGCATGCACGCACACGTGCCCGACATGATCCAAGCCACCAGGTTCATCCCGAACCACAGTCAGCTATGTGGGAGTCCAGTGCCTTAGTCACCATGCCACCAGCTGGCCCCATTTATGTATTTATTTATTTATTTTTTTGAGAGAGATTTTTGTTATAGGGTGTGTGCACTTGCTGGAGAGACAGAGACAGAAAGTGAGAAATCATCCCCCAAGGGGATGGTCATGCCATAATCCCTTTTCCTCCATTCTCCTCTCAGATTTTGGGTACACACACACACGCCTGGTGTACCTCAAGCCACCTGGTCTGGGACTCGAACCATGGTCAACTACGTGGGAGTTCAGTGACATAACCATTATGCCATCTGCTGGTCCCCATTTTTTGATGTTTTAATAACAATAACAGCACAAACCATTTGTGTAGCTCACAAAACAAAAAGCTACGGTTTGTCATAAAAAGTACTGTGAGTTCCCCCGACCTGAGGGCTCATGAGGCAAGTCATGTTTTTCTTTTCTTTTTAAAAAAATTTGCTAGAGGGTGCATATGCTTGCTGGAGACAGAGAAGGAAAGTGAGAAAGCACCTCCCATGGGGTGTGGCCACGCTGCAGTCCCTTCTCCTCCATTTTTCCCTCCACTCAGGATTTTGGGCACACACACACACACACATGCTCTCGGTGTTTTTGTTTTTGGGTTTTTTTTGAGAGTTTTTTTGCTATAGGGAGCGTGCGCTCGCCAGCCAGACAGAGAGAGACAGAGAGATAGAAAGCGAGAAATCACCCCCCAGGGGGTATGGCCACGCCGCAATCCCTTCTCCTCCATTCTCCTCTCGGGATCTTGGGCACGTATGCACACGTGCCCAATGTGAGTTTTAAGCCACCAGGTCCGGGACGCGAACCGTGGTCGACTACGTGGGAGTCCAGTGACACAACCATTACACTAACTGCTGGTTCCCCTCTAGGTGTGTTTTCAAGCTAGAGTCGAACCACTGTCTTGGCCATGTGGGATCCAGCCACCTTAACCACCACGCCACTGGCTGGCCTGAGTCACATTTCTGTCTGCTCTGTGACATACAACAATTCGCACTGTAGTTTTTTGGAGGTTTTTGTTGTTGTTGAGAATTTTTTAAAATTATTTTCTGTAATTTTACTTATTTTAATTTGACCAGAGAGGGACAGAATGAGAGCAAGAGTGAGAGAAAGAGGAAAAAATAAGAAAGAAAGTCACCAGGTCCGGGACTCAAACCATAGTCGGCCATGTGGGAGTCCAGCACTCTTCACCACCACGCCACCTGCTGGCCCCCGTTTTTGAGATAGAAAATGAAAGCACATACTTTCTCGTGGTGCCACCTTGGGCTGTGATCTGCCAAGGCTTGTCCAGAAACTGGGGTCTCGATGTCCACCAGCCACAATTAGGACTTCCCTACCCTTCCAGGCACTCTTGGACCTGTGTCCTGTCCCCCTCGACCCAGGGTGGGGTGCTTACCTGGCAGGTCGAGGGCCACGGCGCGGTAGCCCCTCTGCGACAGCAGCTGCAGTGTGCCCAGCCGCTCCCACGTGTGAGAGGTGAAGGCCTTTCCATGCAGTAGCACCACCTCCACCCTGCGGGCACACGGGACAATGTGTGCCCTGGGGCCTGGGGGAGCCCATTCTTCTTTCTTCCTAGGCTCCCCCACCACCTCCCTGTCCCTGAGCACTCTGAGTTGGGCTGGGTCCCTACAGGCACTCGCTCCCCTTGAATCTAAACCCTCCGCTAGGCCCTCGGATCAGCACGCACCTGTGTGTCCGGTGGAGCGGGAGCACCTCACGGTAGAAGATGGGGGAGTTGCCAGGAGTGAGACCAGCCAGGACTGTGACGTTGGGGTCTCCCCGGAGCCAGGAGGTCTGCTCAGGGGGACCCGGTAGGCCCACATACAGTAGCAGCATGGACAGCAGGCCCAGCCCCAGCAAGGCTACTTGGGACCGGCTCATGGAGGTCTGGACCACAGTCTGGAGGAGGAGAGGAGAGGGAGAAGAGGCTGGGGCTGAGCCCCCCAAGGTCCTCTGTCTCCCCTCACCAAACCCAGAAGCCCCCAGCAGAGGAAGAGCTCCAGCCCCTTGCCCCTTCCTTTGCTCTGGGCAGAGGTCGGCGGGTTCACATTCAACCACTCCACATGGCAGGGCCAAGGCTCAGAAGCCCAGTGTGAGGAGGGGCTCTGGAGACGGACTCCACCCAGTACGCTCGATGACCACCAGTCTCTGTCCAGGTAAAACCAGCCCCATCCAGCCTGCACTCATGACAGCGGGCCCTTTAAGGGCTTGGATGGCCCTTCTTCATATACAAAGGCTCACAGATCCACAAAGAACACTGGGAAGCAGATAGCAGATATGATTATAGGCCTCTCATCCATGAGGAAACTGAGGCCCAGAGATGGAAATTCTCTCACCCAGAGTACAGAGTAACAAGTGGAGGAATTGGGATTTGAACCTGGGACTGGGGTCCTAACTACCATGTCATACTCAGTCTGCCAAGAAGGAAACTGTCTGGGAAGTGATGGATGAATTGAAGGCTTGGTTGGTGAAGGCCATCAGAGAAAGACTGGCCCAGCTGTGGTGGTACAGGCGGTGGGTGCCACTGCATGGTACCAGAGCTCCATGGGAAGGCCTGGTGTTCAGATACAAGTCAGAAAGGAAGGGTATTGGGGCTGGCAAGTGGTGTGGTGGTTAAGCACTAGACTCCCACATGGTTGACCATGGTTCAAGTCCCAGACCTGGTGGCTTGCTTTCTCACTTTCTCTCTGTCTTTCTTTGTTCAAATTAAAATAATAATTAATGATGATGATGAATAAAATTAAATAAAAATAATTATTAAAAAAAAAAAGGAAGAGTATGAGAGGGGGCACTGTGGAGTGGTAAGACTCTTTGGAGATCCCTGTCTCTCTCTCTCTCCCATGAAAGAAAGAAATAAAACTTTAAAGAAGAAATGCACGGGACCAGTAGGTGGCATAATGGTTAAGACACTAAACTCCTACATGGTCGACTGTGGCTTGAGTCCCAGACCTAGCACTTGAAACTCATGCCAGGTGCATGAGCATGTGTTCTCAAAATCCTAGGAGAATGGAAGAAAAGAATTTCGGAGTGGCCCTTCTCCCAGGAGAGGTGGTTTCCCACTTTCCCTCTCATTCTCTCTCCAGTGAGCGCATGTGCCCTATGGCAAAAACCTTAAAAAAATTAAAAGATAATGGGGCTGGCAGGTGGTGTGGTGGTTAAGGGTGCTAGACTCCCACATGGCTGACCATGGTTCAAATCCTGGACATGGCTGCTTGCTTTCTCATTTTCCATCTCTCTCTCTCTCTCTCACTCTGTCCCTATCTGGTCAAATTAAAATAAAATAAATAAAGTTAAATAAATAATTCTTTTTTTTTTTTTGAGAGGTTTTAGCTACAGGGCATGTGCGCTCACCAGAAAGAAACAGAGAGACAGAAAGAGAGAAATCAACCCCCAGGGGTGGTCATGCTGCAATCCCTTCTCCTCCATTCTCCTCTTGGGATTTTGGGCAGGTATGCACACGCGCCCGGCATGAGTTTAAGCTACTGGGTCCAGGACTCGAGTCCAGTGACATAGCTATTATGCCAACTGCTAGTCCCAAATAAATAATTCTTTTTTTTTTAATTTAAAATAAAATGAAATAAAAAAGGAGAAGTTCTATATGTAAACGCACCCCCCCCCCCCCGAGGACATGCTTGGAAATGGCTCTTTTAAGCACATCACGTGTGATACTCAGAATGTGCCTTGCAATCGATAGGCCAATATTCAATGGTCTACCCTAGCTGTTGTTTTTTAGGTTGATTTTCTTTGTTTCTTCCAAGATAGAGAGTTACCCCCAAGAGTGTCCTTCAGAGGTCAGACCTCTGGACCCATGACCGGAACAGGACAGGCAGCCCTGACGTTGAGACTTGGCTCTGCTTTTCGGTTTAAGAAGGGATAATCTCATGGGTGCCCTCCCAAGCCTCCTGGGAGATTTAAACGATGCAGTACACTTGCCTGGGGACTGTCCCTGTCACCATTTCTCTGGCCTAGGGTGACTTTGCCAGCATTTGTTTCCGTTTTAGTTTTTTGTTTTGTTTTGTTTTGTTTGCTATAGGATTGTGTGCTCACCGGAGAGATAAAGGGGGAAGTGAGAAGTCAACCCCCAGGTGTATGGCCACACCACAATCCCTTCTCCATTCTCCTCTTGGGAATTTGGTCACGTACACACATTTGTCCAGTGTATTTTCCAAGCCGCTGAGTCCAGGACTCCAACCATGCAGTTGGCCATGTGGGGTCCAGCGCCTTAACCTCCATGCCACTGGCTGGCCCACGGCTAGCACATCTTTATTAGGCACCTAATGGACACTGCTGGCTGAGCTAAGAACTGGGGGCCGTCTAGGACCACTTCTGGACGCATCTCGGATGTCTTCTCAACATCTAGCCCCAAGCTCCTAAATCAGGCCGTGGGAGCCTCTAGCGCTAATAGAAAACCATGAGCCAAGCAAAGAGCGCACCCTTCATTTCTTCTTGCCCAGAAACAGCCTCAGACTCAGCCCACCTCCAACGCCTAGGCTTCCAGGCAGAGCACCTGCGTGCAGCACCCCGGTCTGCCAAGTGCTCCTCCACCGCCTCTCGCAGGTGGGAAGGGCTGCCCCCACCGCCTCTCCAGGGCGGGAAGGGCTGGTCGTCTGCAGTTACCATGGCTACTTAGGGTGGGCCAAATCGGACAACTACTTGCAGGAAGTCTGCAGGGACTGGCAAGTCCGCTCTACAGACAGGCAGGGAATACATTGTTCCACACCGGGTCATTAGAGCACACGTTGACAATGACACGGCGTGCACATAGACACCGAGTCTTGCCCTCACACGCTTTTCTTTTGCAAGTACAGCCAGACTCCTTGCACACACATCCTGGTCCATGGGCGACCTATCCCTTGCAATAATATCTTCTAAATAATATCACTTGCATGGCCATCAGGAAGGCAGACAGACGGATGGACACACACCACCAAACCGCCTCTGAAACACCCACGCACTCACAGTCATAATCCTAAAACTACATGCTCACAAAGCGACACGGGCACATGCAGACGGACACACACAGAGATCCTCAGAAATGCAGACACACCAGTAGATCACACCCTCAAAGTCACACGCACACAGAAATATACAGAATAGACACATTGACCCAAACAGCAGACCGACAACAAAGCAACCCCCATACAAGCCTGCAGAAACATCACAGACACACAAGTGGACACGCACATACACCCAGACCCCCAAGACACACGCAGGCACTCCTGCGCGCGCACACACACACACCCACACACGAACACACGGACATTCGCTACCCCGGCGCCCACCCCTCTAGCAGAATCTGCCCAGGGCACCGGGGGCAAGGGGCGGAGCAGTGAGGACACTCACCTGGCCGACCGGGATGACCTGGCGGGCCAAGTCGGGTCGGGCCCCGCCCACGCGGAACCAGCAGCCAAACAACGCCGCGACCATGGCGCTGCCTCCGCCGCTCTGCGGCTGCTCCGGCACTAGGTGGCCGAGAGCGCGGACACCGCGGTGCGCCTGCGCGGTCCGCAGCTGCTGGCAGGGCGCCTGGTTACTAAGTAGCCCGGGAGGAGAGGGGACTGGGAGCTGCAATTCAAGGCACACAGGCCCGCCCTAAGTCCAGATGTTCTGGATCGCGTTCCGCCTGAGAGCCAGTGGAGCCACCAGGCTTCTTCCCAGCAGATCACCTTGACTCGTTCAGTCCTCTCGTCTATACCGTGGGTTAGAATAAGACCCACTGCATAGTCATATACAGTAGTCATAAATGTCACATATGGTCACATAAAGACTGAAGACCCGGAGAAGTCTTAGAACAGTGCCTGGCGAAGTCCCCGTTACGAATGCCTGGTATTTTTAAGTAGCGGTACCAGGTCTGCCACTTAACCAACCCCTGCACACGCGCTCAAACACTCGCACGCGCGCGCACACACACTCACACCACACGGTCTAAGCCTGCGGTGGTTTCGGGGCTCCTTCGCGGCTTCTCATGGCACTTACCCTGGTTGGCAATGTGTGACCAATGTCTGGTCTGCCCCAGGTTCAGGGCTCCACGTGGCGACACACCCAGCAGAGAAAGCCTGCGCGTAGCGTGGGAGGCTCGCTCCCTACTGGAACCCTGCGGTGGTTGGCAACATCCAACCCCTTCCACACTGGAGGAAACAGGCTGAGGCGTTGTGGGAACGATCAAAGCCACCTGGCTGGACGTTAGCTGGCCTCAACTCAGTGCCTGGGAAGTCCTGGCTAGCGCTGCGAGGAGTGGGGACCAGGAAGGGGACGTCGGGGTGCAATCCCGAAGAAAGAATCCTTCTCAAGCCGCGCTATGTCGATGTGGGGCAGGTCGCTGAGTGTTTTGAGACCGCGCCCAGTCCAGAGGCACGTGGGGCAGAGAGGCCAAGGGGTTTGGGGAAAACTGTGAGAAGACAGCTTGTGACCACAAGAGGGCGCGCCGGAGCATGGCCCGGCCCCCGCCGGGACCGGCCTCTGCACTGCCTCCCTTTCCCGGCCCCATCCGCCTCCAGCATTTGCCCGCCTCCCGTCTGCGCGAGTCCACGCAGCTCTCCAGGTACCCTCCCCGCGCTCTCGACCCTCTCCTCCTCTCTGCAATTAGAACCCACTCCCGCCTACCCCAAGTCTCCCTACCCCGGGCGCCCCAGTCCCCTCTCTCCGGGCTGGTCTCCAACCCCCCTCCATTCCAGACCCAGCGAACCGGAACCACGGTTCGTTAAAGGGACTGAGCGAGCTGTCCCTGACACGGCGTGAACGTGTTGAGCCGCAGCCGGCCACGGGCTGAGCACCCCGCGTCCCTTATGAGCTGGAATTCCAAAGCGCCCCCCCCCCTCCGTGGGTACTTCCGGAAAATGGGCTTTTCACTCCAACTTAGATTCGCTCTGGTCTGGGATGTCGACCCACAACCTGTAACTAACTGCGTTGGGGAGGATGAGGTTGATAATAAGAAAAATAGTCCGTTAGCGAATGTTGAGCACTTACTGTGTGCTGGGCAGGGTGCCAGTGCTTTAAAAGCTTGACTTCATAATCCTACCAAACACCTGAGTACTTGAACTAGCCCTATTTACAGAATAAGATCGTAAGTTCACAGTAACCAGAATGCAGGCCCTATTCTGAGTGGCTCTCACCTCCTACAGGCACTCTCTGTTTGTTCTTTCCTTTAACTCTTAACTCAGTGCTTAATTCTTGAGGTAGGCTGTATTGTCCCCATAGTTTAAAGGAAACTGAAGCCCAAGGCCATACTGAGCCCGAAGCATGCCCCTGGAGTTCTAGAAGGCTCTTGGAGGCTCGGTGACACAGGGTGGGATGTCCTACGGCCCCTCATCGGCCTGGTTTTGAACCACAGGTGCGTCACCAGTGCAGCAGCAGTGACAGGTATGGCGGACATGGAGCAGCGCGAGGGCACCATTCAGGTGCAGGGCCAGGGCCTCTTCTTCCGAGAGGCACGGCCAGGCGGTGGGCAGGCCGCTCGCTTCTCTGTGCTGCTGTTGCATGGTATCCGCTTCTCCTCTGAGACTTGGCAGAACCTGGGGACGCTGCAAAAGCTGGCCCAGGCGGGCTACCGGGCCGTGGCCATTGACCTGCCAGGTACTTCCAGGGCAAGGTGCTGGGCAGGGGTTGGGGAGCCCACGTTGGGGAGCCAGGACTGGGTTGTGGGACTGGGAGGACTGGACAGAGTTCTGTGCACACAGAGAGGCCTTTACACTTCTCCAGTCTTGAGCTGAAGGTGGCCTGGACACTGTCCAGTCTCTCCTGTTACCTGGGGCAATGTTTCACAGCCTCTGTCTCCTCATCTGTCATGGGAGATATCCACTCTCCTGCTTGGGGTTAGAACTCGTGAGAATGGAATGAGATTATCCACGTGGGTATGTGGCTGGTCCCTGACACAAACTAATTGGTGCTCAGCCAGTTGGAAGTGAGAGGTTGTGACAGAGCTGTAACCACACACTCACTGTTGAACGCCCTGAAGAGTGAGTCCGGAGTCTTTGTGGGGGCAGAGCAGGGCCTGGTGGGTGGCTAGGCGCCCTGTCGGGATCCCACATGCAGAGGCCTGAGATGGACTCTGGGGGACATGGGGGCAGCCTCCAGAGTGCCTGTCATAACTTGTAATTCCAGGCCCCAGCCCTGGGAGCCAAGTAGCCTGGCTGACCTGATCCCTTTACTGCCAGGGCTGGATGGCTTCAGGGCATAAGGGCAGGCCTCCAGCCTGGGCAGGATCCGGTGTGGGCAGGACCTGGTCCAATAGTGGGTCGGGCTGAGCTTCAGGGCGAAGGTCTTGAGCTAATCTTGTTGGTAAAGGTGGAGGCAGAGTAAGGGGGAGGTACGGGTGCAGAGCCAGCCCCACGGCCACTGTTCCCAAGGACTAGAGCTGGGTGCCTTTTAAGCAGTTAATTGTCCTGAACATCTGAAATGGCAGACTTGAGTTACTCCTCGGAACAGACAGGGTAGCTGAGCAGCTGAGGGAGGGCTGGGGGGACTCACCCAAGGCCACAGAGACAGTAAGTGGAGGCCTGTGCAGAGTGGTGGTTCTAGGGAGGCTTCCTGGAGGGTGGACTCCCGTTTTCCTGCTCACCGCCTTTGCCCTCTCTCTCCAACACCTGAATCCCTGCAGGTCTGGGGCGCTCCAAGGAAGCAACAGCCCCTGCCCCTGTTGGGGAGCTGGTCCCCAGCAGCTTCCTGGCTGCAGTAGTGGAGGCCTTGGAGCTGGGCCCGCCAGTTGTGATCAGCCCGTCACTGAGTGGCATGTACTCCCTGCCCTTCCTCACGGCCCCTGGCTCCCAGCTCCGGGGCTACGTGCCTGTGGCCCCCATCTGCACTGACAAAATCAATGCTGAAAGCTATGCTGGAGTGAAGGTACCCACTGGGGGAAGCCGAGAGGGTCCTGCTTGCCAGGAAGGCTCCATCCCCAGGCCTTTTGAGGGTGGGGGAGCTGGGCCAGGGTGGCTTCTGGGGGGAGTCCAATGCCTTCACCAAACTCCACACTTTGGGTTTACTTAACAGATTACTGGGTTATGGGACCAGCAGTTAGCGTAATGGCTATGTCGCTGGACTCCCATGTTGCTGACCGTGGTTTGAGTCCTGAACACAGTGGCTTAAACTCACGCTGGGCGCGTGTGCGTGCGTGCCCAAGATCCTGAGAGGAGAATGGAGAAGGGACTGTGACGTGGCCATCCCCCCTGGGGGGTGATTTCTCGCTTTCTGTCTCTCTGTCTCTCTCTTTCTGACGAGAGCATGTGCCCTATAGCAAAAAAAATAATAAATAAACAAACAGATTACTGGGCTCATCTGTGAGGGGCAGGCACAAATCCACTCCACACCCCACCCACCCCTAGCTTGTCCCCCCCCATTTGGAGTGGCCCCAGGGAGAGACGGAAGTGTCAGGGAGGGGTGGAGCTGACCTATAGGAGACAGCTTGATGTGACAGGGCGCTGTTGACTCTGTGCCCCTTTCCTTTCCCAGACTCCAGCCCTGATAGTGTATGGAGACCAGGACCCCATGGGACCAACCAGCTTTGAGCACCTGAAGCAGCTGCCCAACCACAGGGTGCTGGTCATGGCGGGGGCAGGGCACCCCTGTTACCTGGACAAACCGGAGGAGTGGCATGCTGGGCTACTAGACTTTCTGCGGGGGCTAGCATGAGGCTCGGCCCTGCCAGTGGGGGTGGGCTGCCTGTCCGCCTAGGGGCTTGGGCTCCGGCTCGGGCTCTCTCCCTCGTGGGCTCTGGCTGGCTCCCCTGGACATGCAACAGGTCTGTCTTTCTCTCTCCGGGTTCTTGTCTTTTGGGGTCTGTCTTTTCTGCTTCTTTCTCTTGCAGTGACAGAGGAAATCAAATCAAGAGGAAGAAACTCAGGAATCAAAGGATACAATCTGGTGGAGGGTAACCCATTAGATGAGCTTCTCCTACAGGCCTGCCTCCTGGCTTGCACTCCTTCCTCAGCTTGGCCAGCCCCCACCCTCCTGTCTGCCCCCCTTCCTTCAGCTGCCCTGCAGGCCAGTCGCCCTCCCCACTTCCCACCCTTCTTGGGCCACAGGTTCATACGTGCACTTACCTTTTGAGAGCCATCCATGTACTCAAGTAATGACCTTCACTTGGGAGCACCCAGTAGGCAGATGTAATTCTGGACATGCATTCTGGTGTTCAGCCTCACTTTGCATGCACACACACATGCATACATGTGCTTTCACAGCCTCACTTTGCATGCACACACACACATGCATACATGTGCTTTCACAGCCTCACTTTGCATGCACACACACACATGCATACATGTGCTTCCACAACCTCACTTTGCATGCACACACACATGCATACATGTGCTTCCACAGCCTCACTTTGCATGCACACACATGTATACATGTGCTTCCACAACCTCACTTTGCATGCACATACACATGCATACATGTGCTTCCACACTAGCACACCCACATCTGCACTTCAAACCATGGAACACCTCACTGTCTGGGGAGGTGAGGAGGACCCCGTGGGCCTCTTGCAGGAGACCCTCTTGCCAGGCTTAGGGTGTGGCCAGCCCTGGACACCGCTCACCGATAGGTTGCAGCTGACCCCGCCCAGAATTGTCCCCCAGACAGGGAGGGCCACCCTCTGCCTCAGCTCTCCCTGCCTTTCCCTTCCTCCTGGCGTGCCACACCTCTCCAAGTTACCCGAGCTGCTTTCCAGCTCTGAGGTTTGGGGGTGGGGGAGGCAGAGCGTGGAGATCGGTGAAATAAAGTGATGCAATTAGACCCCACCGGCTCTTGCTGTCTCCAGAGCGCCGCCCCTCCTCCGCCCCTCGGGACCGCCACTGTGGCCCCTCCCCCACCCTGGCGGGACCAGATGGTCCCCCTGCCCTTTGTCCACCAGGCCAGATGGAGGGGAAGGGAGATTGGATTCCCCTCCCCACCCACACACTCCCAGGTGCCAAGAGACTCAGCTGTGGGGGGAGGTGGAGGTCAGTGGGACCAGGCTGAGCCGATTACCGCGGCTAGGGGGAGGGATGCTCGCGCCGGGGGCGGGGGACTTGGGAACTGCTCAGCTCCTCCCCCCACTCATCCCTTTCTTAGTAAAGGACTCGAAGGCGCCCGATCGCTTGCGACCCTAGCCCCAAAAGGAATTCTGGGAGAAGATTTGGGGGATCACGGGGCAGGGTGCACCTGGGCCCACGCTCTCCGGCCCCTCCTCCGGCTGGCCCAGTAACCTGTCCTGCGCGGAAGCTGTGGGTGGCGGAGCGGAGCGGGTCTTGGTGGGCGAGAGTCCGGAGCGCAGGATGGAGCCGAAGCTAGGGAGCGGGGGCGGGGCGGAGGGTCGAAGGCAGAGCTCCGAAGGAGCCCAGCCCGAAGCAAGGCGAGGCCGAGGCTGAGATGGGGGTGCAGGGGGCTCGGCAGAGGCCGCTGGGCGGGCGGCCCGGGCCGGAAGGACTGGCCGGGACGGAGTGAGGGGCTCAGAGCCCCGCGCGGCGCGGGGAGGACCGTGCCGGGCACCGCGCTTCAGGCCGGACCCACTGCCCCCCTAGTTTCGGGACCTCTGGGGGCTGCAGGGGAAGGGTCGCCCGAGCCCTCCCGGAAGCGGCCGCGGCTCCGGGCGCTCCGCGGCGCGCGGGGCGGGGCGGGCGGCTGCGGCACTGGGGTGGCTGGGGCGGGCCCGCCGCGCTGTAATCGGATCCGGGGAGGGGGCGGGGAGGGGCCGGGCCGGGCGGGCCGGGGGGTGGGGGGGGGCGCGGAGCCGGGCTCCGGGCCGGCCGGGCTCCGCGCCTGTCAAACCCCTCATTGTTCGCAGCTGATGTCACTCGCAGTTGTGAGCGGCCGCCTCTCCCGGGGACAATGTGGGACTGAGCGGCCCAGCCGCCGCGCCGCCGCTGCCGCCGCCGCCGCCGCCGCAGGACAGCCCCAGCGAGGTAGGGCGCGGGCCGGGCGGGGCACGGCGGGCCGCGAAGTTTGGGGGTTCGGTCGGGGGCGGGGAGCCCGCGCCCGAGTCCACGAACTGGGGTCCTGGTTTTGAGGGACTAGGGGACTGAAAGGAACAAGGTTCCCTGTCCCATAGGGTGGAGGCCTGCACAGGTGGGGATACTGGTCTGCGAGGGGAGCCCCCAGCACCAAGGCAGGGGCTTCCTGGACCAGAGCTCCCAGATTGGAGGTCCCCATCCCACCTGCAGTTTCCATGCTTTGGGCCTGCTCTCCTGTCGACCTCCTGCCCTGGGTTCTGGTTCTGCTCCATCTCTGCGCCCATCGGCCATTCTGCTGCAGCTCCTGGCGGGGCACACACCCCTTCCCATTCTCTGCAGTCCCTGGGGGGGCCAGACACAGACCTTGGTCCAGGGGTGTACGGAGGAGACAGCTGGGGGCTGAGTGGTCCCTCCTGTTCTGTGGCTCTTCACCCCCTGCCTCTGACCTAGCTTTTGGCTCAGGACCTGGAGGATGGGGGTGAGGGCTCCACTACTAACTTCAGCCTGGCTAGGAGAGGGAGGTGCCGGCCTCCTCACTATGGTGTCCCGGCCCGCCATCTTGAGACCTGTGGCACCCAGCGCCCCACCCGGCCCCAGCACCCAAGGGAGTGGTCTTTAAAGGGATGCTCCCAGGGCCAGTTGCATTTCCTCCTCCCAGAAGGTGGGCTCTGGGTCTTCCCCAAGCCCAAGATGACCACCTTCGTGCTGGACCAGCGGGGCATGGGGACCAGGAGCCCTCCTTCCTCCACAAAGAGCTCTTACACCCGGGACCTCCCCAGGAGTTGAGCTCTGGCCCTCTAAGGGCACCCTCATTGCCTTAGGGCCAGACCCAGGACTCTTCTTCCCCATGTGAAGATCCCTTAAGCCTCCAGATCCTGGAACCCCCTCAACTTCCAAGGCACCCCCATCCCAGCCCCCACCCCAGCCTTCATCAGCATGCAAGCTCAGGCTGCCCAAACACAAGGGGATTGTTCTCCTCGCATGCTCAGGGTGGGGGGCTGGGAGCAGGCGGCCCACACACCCTGGCAGGCCCAGGCCATGGGGAGGCTGGCCTGCCCCACCCTGTGTCCCCAGGCAGGCTCTGTCCACCCTCCCTGCTCTCGCCGTGCTCCCCCCACTCCGCCCTAGCCTCCATCACCATAGCCCAGCGGTGCTGGCCTCAGGGAAGGGCTCTGGGCTGTACAGGTGGGCCCCGCTGTCTCCCTCCTAAGCTGCCCGGCCAGCGCTCCCCCTCCTATGTAGGCTCAGGTTCCTCACTTGACTAGCGAGGCCCTTCATCTGTGACCAGCTGAGCCTTGCTGGGCTCTGTGGAACCAACCTACACCCCCGCTGTCTTTCCAGGTCTCCTTCTCCATAGGGAGACCCACTCTGGCCTCCCAGATAGCAGCCAAATCTCCCACCCTTAGACATGCCTGGGGAGCCTCATGACCTAGGGAAACGGCAGGATTGGGGGCTGGGGGACTCCTGTCCAGGCAGGTCCTGGCTGTGCCTGTGTGGCCAGCCCCTCACACTCTGGTCCTCTCTCCTGCCCTCATTGTTTCTCTGGGCCACTCAGCCCCATCCATGGTCCCTGACGCCCTAGGCCCCGTGAGCCCTGATTCTTCTCCGTGCACATCAAGGGTCTCCCGTCCTCCTGGGGCTCTCTGTGCAGTGGGGTGACAGGCTCGGAAATGCCCAGTTCAGACTCCTTTGAGTTGCAGTCATATCTTTGGGGGGCACAGAGCCCTTCGTGATTACACCTGATTTGGAAGACTGAGGAGGGCTCCACAGAGGAGGTGGCATTTGAAAAGAATTTTGCCACAGAGCAGGAGGGTGGGCATTTTGAGCTGGGATCAGCCAGAGCAAAGGCCCAGAGCCTGGAGATGCTAGATGTGTTTTGCAGCCTGGTGTGTGGAGGGGGCGGGGGATGGAATGGGGATAAGATGAGAAGCTGGCAGGGCGCAGATCATGAAGGGCCTGGATCGCTTGTCCATGGAGATGATGCTTTATTCCTTGGGCACTGGGGAGCCATGGATGGCTGTGGAGCAGCAGAGGGAGCATGCAGGGTCTTCAGCTTGGAGAATGAAAGCTAAAGACCTTTTTCCATTTGAATGAGACAGTAGAAGATGTACCAGAGAGCTGGACTGCACCATGAGGCTGCAGCCTTCCTCCTGGAGCCTAGTCCGCCTTGACCCTGCCTCGGTTTCCCTAGTCTCTGAAGACTCTTGTGGGGGCTGGGGGTGCCGCCTGATAATGCTCTGAGGACGCTGTGGCACTTCTGGCATCTACTAGTCAGAGCTCTCCTCCCCTGCCTGACACTTGGCCTGTAAGATGGGCCTGAATCAGGAAACCAGAGGCTGGAGCTTGCGGACCTCAGGCTGCTGCCCTGCGGGCCCCTCCTTCCCCTCCTGGTATGATTGGCCATCCCGGGAGGCTGGGAGGCTCAGAGGCTGGACACATGGGTCTGAGGATGCGGGGGCAGTTCTTAGGGAGCCTGGCTAATCAGGAAGCACGAGCATCCCCAGAGAAAGAGATGGATGGGCAGGGAAGTTGGAGCTTCAGCGCTGACCTCCCTCCAGCCTGTGTCCACCTCCGCGCCACGCCCGGCCTCGCCTGATCCCAGAGCCATTCCCCAGCATCATGGGTGTGGCTAGCACGGCTCCTTTTGGAGTAGTACTGGGAGGAGGCTGCTAGGTTGGGAGCTAGGGGTGCTGAGAAGGATGTTGGGGTATGCAAACTGGACCCCAGCCCCAGCCCAGGTGGGTCCCACAGGCCCTAGCTGGTCCAGACACTAGCCATCAGAGCCTAGGGAATCCCCCAGGGGGCGGGCCAGTCTACTTGAGTCGCCTGGCCCCAAGAGCCCTCCCCTCCCCCGATTGTTCCTGCTACAGAACAAAGCCAGGGTGGACACTTGATCCCTGTGTGTGGGGGGAGCTGGCTAAGCCCCTGGCCCTTTGATTGGGCAGCTGTCATGGGAGAGAGACAGCTGGGGGGGAGGGGCAGGAAGGGGCAGCCGCCATCGCTTACACAGCTGTTGCCCCCCCTCCCGCCCCCTCCAGCCCAAGTGGCAAGAAGCCAGGGACAGAAGGAGTGGGCACCAGGTCTGGGGAGGGGGCCTGGGAGAGGTCAGAGGCCTGGTCTGAGCTTGCTATGTTCTGCCAGGGAGCCCTGCTGGCCAGAGGGGGCTGGGCGCTCTCGGAGGTGAGCTGGAGGTCAGCGTGGCCGAAGTGTGGCTGCCACGTGGGTGGCCCAGCAGAGACCCGGGACCCACCAGCCTAGAGCAGCAAATAACTCCCTAGAGCCCATGCGAGGGCAAGGGCCAGTAGTACCTACTGGGGCTGCTTGTCCTGAGTGTCCTAGGAGAAGAATTCGGGAGACATGGGTCAGGACCCCTCATTTTGTCCTAAAGATGGGAAAGGCCTTCAGGATCTCTCAGAGCAGGAAGGGCCAGCAGCAGTCCCCCTACCCTCAGCCCTTGAACACAGTCCAGGCAGGTAAACTGAGGTCCAGGTCAGGGGAGGGTCTGGCCAAGGTCACCTGCTGAATCCGGATAGTGGGTGTCTGCGGCAGACACAGGTGTCTTCCAGGGCGGGAGCTCCGGTTCTGGCCACGTCTCTTCCCTCGCGCCCCGTTTTTTCTGGAGTCACAAGAGGTGATGTGGATATGGCATGGGGACAATGCCAGGTCTCCCACTGCTTGCCACCCTAAGGGGAGGCCCAGAAAATTCCAGGACTGAAGACTGACGGGTTGTCAGTCCTTCCCAGGCAGGACCTGTGTCTACTAACACCTGGTCCCCACCTCTGAAGAGCCCGTACTCCAGGAAGAGGACCCAGACCCCAAAAGGGGAGGCACATGGGGCCTGGGACAGCCCTGCACAGTGGGTAGGGCCAGCTGGCCGGCCACACCCCCCTCTCTGTGACCTTGGGCAGGTTAAAGACCCCCTCTAGGCCCAGGCTCCTCTGTGTGACTTCATCTGCTTAGCTAACTAACGTGCTTGAGCACCGTCTCTGGCCTGGCTCTGACTCTTGCCCTACGGGACTCCTGGGCTTGGCTGTCCAGAAGGACAGAAACCAAGCACGTCGTCACCAGTGCTTTGATGGAAGTGCAGGCAGCTGAGGGAATGTCTTGCCAGGGCAGCCAGCATGAGGCTGGCCTGGTGCTCAGAGCACGGTCCCCGTCCATGGCTGCTCCAGCCTCTGGAGGGAGAGCCCAGGGCAGGACTCAGGTGGCAGGAGAAGCAGGTGCGTGGGCCGGTGCTCAGGGGAACAGAGTTGTCACCCTATGGTGTAGATGAGCAGGGCTTCACTCCGTACTGTGGCTTTGCTCAGACTTGCTGAGAGAAAGGCAAACTGGAATCACCCCCTTCTTCCATGCCCAAGCACTGGCTAATAAGGGGAGTCCAGAGAAGGCCCCGGGCAGGGGTCCATGCTGGAACCTCATGTCAGGATGGGGCGGGGGCTGAGGAGGACGCCCCAATTCTCTGAGCCCAGAAGGTTGATCCTTTGCCCCCGCAGCCTCCAGGCAGAAGGAATTTGCCCAAGTTCAGGCTTGGTCTTGGCACAGTTGGCCTCACTCCTTGTCCAGCTTCTGGGTCTGGTCCCCCAGTGAGCTCCTGTCAAGGCTGAACCTGGGCGGGAGACAGCCATGGCAGGAGAGGGATTTCCAAGCAGGATTAAGGTTCAGGATTAAGTCGGGGCATGAAAAGGGGTCGGGTGGGGAGGGCTGGCGGCTGAGCTAATCCAGCAGCTAATCTCAGGCTCCGCCCTCCTCCGTCGTTAATGGCCTTGACATTCCCATAGCCCACCAAATCCCTTTCTTACTCATCCCCCGGTCCCAGAGAGAGGTGTTCCCTCCGTTGTCTGGGTGTGGAAATTGAGACTAGAGCCCAGATGACTCTTTTCTGGTACAGTAGCGAGTGTTCCAGGCTGGGGGTGTGGCCAGCGATGCTGCTTACTCCTCCCGGCCACTCTACAGTCTGCACTTAGGAGGGGCTGGAAACCCGCGCACAGATGCAGCTCCCCTGGCTCCCCACCCTGCACCCCAGCCCAGTGCCCGATGAATCCTGCCCAGACCTGTCTTCAGGGACCCTCTGCTCTAGAGATCTCTAATGGGCAGGAGGTCTATTAAATGGCACTGCCCCCACCTCCGCAGGGACAGTCAAGAGAGTTCCTCCCAGGCCTCGCCACCTTCGTGGCCGCCCTCCTTCCGGGGACCCCCCTTTTTGGTTACTGCCCTGGCTGCCCCTCCCTGGATACAGTGCCTCTTTGGAGCAGACTATCAACCTGAGCTTTGCCTTTAAGGCCCAATCCCCAGGGGTCCCCTCTTCCCTTCTAAGAGGGCAGGAAGGATCTTCTCTCTGGACTGCATAGGGCTCCCACTTAGGGGTGTGCAGTCACCAGGGAGAGACAGAGACAGAGAGAGGGGAAAGTGAGAAATCACCCCCCCCCCCCCCCGGGGAGATGGCCACACCACAGCCCCTCTCCATTCTTCCAGGATCTTGGGCATGCACGCACATGTGCTCAGCATGAATTTTAAACTGCCAGGCCTGGGACTCGAACTGCAGTCAGTCATGTGGGAGTCCAGAGACATAACCGCTACCCCATCTGCTGGCCCCAGGGCTCCCACCCAGTTCTCGCTATTGGATGAGGGAAAGGAGATGCTCCTGAAGAGTGGGTACCTAGCAGAGAGGCTTCTCTCTCTTTAATGCTCCTAACTCTCTGCGGGTAGGAACTGGCATCCCCTTTCACCGATGGGGAAGCGGAGGTCTAGCAGGTTAGATGGCCGGGCCAGGGTTACACTTCAGTGAAATGCACGCAAGCATGCCAGGCACAGGGACACTTGAAACTCAAGGTCCGTGCTGTCTCTCCTTCCTGGAGTTTGGTGGTCAGCTCTGTGATCCTCCTGTAAGGGCAGGGGCAGGGTGAACCGGACCCCTCTCTAACCCCCTCTTCCACTGGCCCTGCCAGAGCCGGCCGGGACGCAGCGTGGACATACTCCCAGGCCGCTGTGGCCCCAGCCCCGCCTGTCAGGATGAGCGGCTCCGACGCGGGGCTGGAGGAGGAGCCCGAGCTCAGCATCACTCTCACGCTGCGGATGCTGATGCATGGGAAGGTAAGAGCAGCGGCTCCGCCGTGGTTTGGCAAGGGTGGAGGCCACGGCTGGGCCTTGGTGGCTCTCGGGTGTCCTGTCTTCTGTGGAAGCCTAGCCCACCAAGGTCAGGAGAGGGACTGGGCCTGGGACAGTGGCCCCCTGACTCCGCCCTTCTCTTGTTTGCAGGAGGTGGGCAGCATCATTGGGAAGGTAGGTGCCCGCTCTGCCCCGTGCCCCTCCACCTGCAGGGAAGGAGGCGGCGACCACTCAGGGTGACAGCAATTCTCTTTCCCTCCCGCAGAAAGGAGAGACCGTAAAGCGAATCCGGGAGCAGGTGAGGATGGACTTGAGGGGAGGAGTCCAGGGCCCCCCCGACATGGAGGGAGGAAGGGATTTACTTGCCCTTCTCCCTGAACCCCTCTATCTGGAATGAGCAGTGAGTCCCCCAGAGGGTGGTGGTTCCGGCCTGGCTGGGGCCTAGTGAGAGGGGCAGGCATAGGTTCCTAGTGAGGGAGTGGGGAAGGTGCCCCGCGCCCGGCACGCATCCTGTACCCACAGAGCAGCGCCCGGATCACCATCTCCGAGGGGTCCTGTCCCGAACGCATCACCACCATCACCGGGTCCACGGCGGCTGTCTTCCACGCCGTTTCCATGATCGCCTTCAAGCTGGACGAGGTCTGGGGTGGGCTGGGGCAGGAGGCAGGGGTGAAAGGGTAGGGTGGGTCCCGAGAGGGACATGGCTCCGACCCCAGATGGTGGCCATGGGCAAGAGGCAAGGTCGAGCCTAGGACAGTGTTCCCTTGGAGCAGAACTGCGAAATGACTACCCTTCGAGGTGGGGCAAAGGAATAGCGGGGTGCACATGGCCAACCCGCTCTCTCCCTCCCCAGGACCTTTGTGCTGCCCCTGCAAACGGCGGCAATGTCTCCAGGCCTCCCGTGACCCTGCGCCTTGTCATCCCCGCCAGCCAGTGTGGCTCGCTAATTGGGAAGGCTGGCACCAAGATCAAGGAGATCCGCGAGGTGAGGAGGACACCACCCACCGAGAGCCCTCCCTCCAGCTGTGAGAGGGAACTGCCTTACACATCTGGCCCCCTAGAGCTCTGAGCAGGCGGCCCTTCTCTGGCTATGGGAGCAGCCAGAGTGGCTCCTGGTCTCTGTTTGCAGACTACAGGTGCCCAGGTGCAGGTGGCAGGGGACCTGCTGCCCAACTCCACAGAGCGCGCCGTCACCGTGTCTGGGGTGCCTGACGCCATCATCCTGTGTGTGCGCCAGATCTGCGCTGTGATCCTGGAGGTGCTGCCTGGGGCAGGGAGGGGGGCAGAAGATGGGCCCCAGACCTGTGTTATCAGGCCCCCCAAACCCAGTGCTTTTGACCCTAGGTGGGGCAGGGGCTGCTGCAGGGGGAGAGTCTGAGCGCCAGGATTGCGGATGCATTTTCCTGGGGGGGGGTCTCAGGGAGGACCTCAAGGCCACTGGGCACTTGGGGAGGTCCCGACAGCGCCTCTGCATTTATGCCTTCCAGTCCCCACCCAAAGGAGCCACTATCCCCTATCATCCAAGCCTCTCTCTAGGAACAGTCCTTCTCTCTGCCAACCAGGTGAGGACAGCGGGGCTGGGAGCATCGCTGAAGAAGGGGCCTTACGGTGGGGCGGGGATGGAAGAAGGAAGGGGGGCCCAGGGAGACTGGCCAAACTTCCCTGAACTGTCATAGTAACTCCCTTTTGCCCACTCGGTCCCCACAGGGCTTCTCTGTCCAGGGTCAGTATGGAGCTGTGACCCCAGCGGAGGTGAGTGACCCGCAGCCCAAGGCACCCCTGCCCACAGCAAGCCTCCTCTGACCTCCGGCCCCTCTCCTTTGCACAGGTCACCAAGCTCCAGCAGCTCTCGGGTCACGCGGTCCCCTTCGCCTCTCCCAGCGTGGTGCCAGGTGGGCAGCCCCTGCCTCCTCTTGCAGAGCCCCCGGGGTGGGTGCAGGGGCAGGAGGGGCTGAGGACCACGTGCCCCTCTTCTCCAGCAGGCCTGGATCCCAGCACACAGACCAGCTCTCAGGAGTTCCTGGTTCCCAACGATGTGAGCAGGGGACCGGGCGCTGGAGGGTGAGTGGGGGGCCTGGGGCTCTGGGGCTTGCCCAGGGCTGAATTCTGCCTTCCCCCTAGTTGATTGGCTGCGTGATCGGGCGCCAGGGAAGCAAGATCAGTGAGATCCGGCAGATGTCGGGGGCTCATATCAAGATCGGGAACCAAGCGGAGGGCGCTGGCGAGCGGCACGTGACCATCACCGGCTCGCCGGTCTCCATCGCCCTGGCCCAGTACCTCATCACTGCCTGGTGAGCGCGGGGTGGGCGTGGGGTCACAGCCCCGGCTCTTGTGCCCAAGAAAGGGGAGGGGGAAGCCGACCTCCCTTCTCTGTCTGGGCCCGTCCCTGCCTCTCACGCCAGTCCCGTTTTCTCCCTCTATCGATCTCTCACATGTTCTTTCCCCATCGCCTTCTCTCTCCCCTGGGCCTTTGGCCTCTGGTTTCTCCCTCCACCCCGTGCTGTATCCCGCCTGTCTTCCCACCCTCCCCCTTCCCTGCCCCGTCTCCCCCCCAGACACGCTGCCCCCTGTCATGGTTCTCTCTGTCTGTCGTTCGATCTTGTGCCCGACATTTGCCCTCACTGCCCCCCTCACTTCCCCCTTCGTGTCCCCTGTGTCCCTCTCTCCAGTCTAGAGACGGCCAAGTCTACCTCTGGGGGGACGCCTGGCTCAGCCCCTGCAGACCTGCCCGCCCCCTTCTCGCCGCCCCTGACAGCCCTGCCCACGGCTCCCCCAGGCCTGCTGGGCACACCCTATGCCATCTCTCTCTCCAACTTCATCGGCCTCAAGCCTGTGCCCTTCTTGGCTCTACCACCCGCTTCCCCAGGGCCGCCGCCGGGCTTGGCGGCCTACACTGCCAAGATGGCGGCAGCCAACGGGAGCAAGAAAGCCGAGCGGCAGAAATTCTCCCCCTACTGAGGCCGGCGGAGCGCAGGCAGGGGCAGGCGGACGCCGGCAGGGGCTGCCTCTGCACCCTACCTGCCTAAGGAGACTCCACCCTAGGGTCCCCGATGCCGCTAATGCCCAGACGCATGGATTGCACCCCTGCCCTGCCCAGAATATGGGGGTTCCTCTTCTCAGAAGGGGGCAGTTTCTAGCCCGGGGTTCTGGGAGCCACGGCAGTCCCAGGGCATGGGGGTCCCACCTTCTCAGCTCTGTGCTTGGATGCAGGGAGCAGCCAGGGGCCTCCCTGGTACCCCCACCTTGGGAGGATCGTTCCTGTACTCCCCATTTAGGGCTTCCAGGCCTACCGCCCTCCTGTGGGACTAGGGAGGAGGGCCTGCAGGGGTGCGGCTGGGGCCATGCTTCTCTCTCCACCTCCCTGCAGATTCCTGCTGCTTCCCCTGATACCCTTTTGACTGGAATGGACTGGCTGGGCTTGTCAGGGGGTGACCCAAAGGTGGGGCACCGCTGGGCAGCTGGGGGAGCGGCACGGGGATAGGGGCCCAGTTCCCAGCAGCAGACACTCTGTACAGTTTTTTCAATCCCTGTTTTTGAATAAATATTCTCAGCGACCAGAAGGCTGTGAAATACTGGTGTTGGGAGTGGTGCAGCTGAGGCCCTGAAGGACCCCCGACTGTGGATCCCCCGGTTCGCGTTGGGCCTCAGCCCCTTTCACATGGCAGTTCTGAGGCTTCCCCGTCGTCCATCCTCCTGCTTCTACAGCAAACCCATCCGGGCGTTTTCTGGGCATTTTAGAAGCAGGTGGAAGAGCCCCAGCAGCGCTGTCCAGCCTCTCCGGGGTGCAGATGTCCGGGGAGTCCTGAGCCTCTCGGCTGGTTCCTCTGTGGCTGTCACCCAGACCGTGCCCTGCTTGGCCATCGCTTTGGCTGTGAGCCTGTAGGATCCTCTTCTCTGCCCAGCTTCTCGTCCCTCATCCTGGTGACCATCCATGAGTCGCACAAGATGCCTATGCTGGAGGGGCCCTTAGCCATGGCGCAGGGTACAGACGGGAAACAGGCCTAAGGAAGGGTAGGCTATGCAGGAGGCCACCCGGTGTTGGGTGGAGAGCCCGGGAACCCTTGCTCTCAGAAGCCTGGGACTCTCCAGGCTGCAGTCTCGCTTTCCCCTGTTCCAGAGCCCTGAGATCAGGCAGGGCACCTGCTGTGACCTGCAGGGGGTTGGATGGGCCCCTCTGACACCGCCCTCCTTTGCTCCTGAGAGCTCTCAGGTGGCCTCGGACTCGCTCAGACTCCGCCCACCTGCCAACCTAGGGGCCTGTACTGGTGCCTCGGAAGGGCCTAGGGAAGGACTCTCTGGGGGTCCTTGGAGGCGCTGGAGAAGTGCCCGCGGGTGCCAGGTCCGCGCAGTGCAGGTCCGTGGAGGCTGGGGCAGCGCGCGTCGGGTGAGGCGGCCCAGCGCCAAGCGCAGGGGACGCTGCAGCAGGCCATACAGGAAGGGGTGCGCCGCGAAGGCCGAGTAGGCGACCCAGGTGACAGCCGCTTCGGCCTCCGCTGCTCGCGCCGCGGGCGCCAGGCACGCGCAGCCATAAGGCAGCCAGCAGGCAGCAAACTGGCCCACGGCCAGCGCTGGGGCCAGGGCCGCCTTGCCCCCGGGCAGGCGAGGCCGGAGGGGTTGCAAGATGGAGAGGCGGCTATCCAGGGAGTCGGAGCGCAGCCGGGTCCCGCGCAGGGGTCGCGGGGGGCGCAGGGCGGCGCGGCGCGCCATGAGAAAGATGCTGCCGTAGGCGCCAAGCAGCAGGAGGGCGGGCAGAGCGAAGGCCAGCAGCGCCCAGAGTGGACGGAAGGGCCCGAGGCCCCCGGCCAGCACCGAGCAGCGCGCCGGGGCCGGGGGCGGTGCCGGCGGCGGCCCGAGCATGGACAGCGCGCCCAGCAGTCCCGCCGCGGCCCAGACGGCTGTGAGCACTAGTGCAGGCGGCGGCCACGCGCCGGGCCGCAGCGGGTGCGCGATAAGGCGGTAGCGCGCGAGGCCCAGCGCGGCCACGCCGAGCGTGCACGCGGGCAGCAGCGCCGCCGATAGGAAGCGCGCGGCGCCGCACGGCGCGGGGCCCAGGCGCACGCGGCCCAGCCCCGGCGGAGGCGCGGCCAGTAGGCCCAGCGGCATGATGGAGGCGGCCGCCAGCAGGTCCACGACGCACAGGTGCACCAGGTAGAGCGCGTCGCGCAGTCCTGGCGTGCGCAGCACCACCACCAGCAGTGCCCCATTGCCCAGGAGCGCCCCTATCTCCACGATAGCCGCCAGGATCAACCCCACGGAGCCTGCGACTTCCGTGGCGTTCAGCCCTGTGACGTTGGCCATTTGAGCGCTCAGGCTTCACCCTGTGCTGGGATGCAGAGAACAAAATGGAGCCCCCGGCTCCACGATTCCCATCACCTGTCCCTTGCTCCTCCGGCCCCTCACCTCATAGGCTGCCCAGGAGGTGGCTCCGACGCCCAGGCTGCCATCCTCTTGGGGACTTGGCCGGCCCCATGGAGGGGTGGAAAGTTGGGTCTACAGGCTCTCTCCCGTGCCCCAGCCCAGCTCCTTGCTGGAGATGGTACTGGCTGTCACTCTGATGTTGCCCTTTGAAGACACAGAGCTGGCAGAGAGGGGCAGGGCCTGGCGCCAGCCCCCTGGGTCCTAGCAGCTGCCAGCTGGAGGCTCTGCTATGGAAGTGCCTGGGCGCGCCTCGGGCTGGGTGGGTGGGTGGGGCAGAGCAGGCACTGGCCTGGAGCCTAGATGGAGGTTAGTCTGGGCTTTGGACTCAGCAGACCCTGCTCTGCCTTTCCCAGAGGCGCGAAGTGGCCCCCTCTGCTCCCTCCAATCGCCGTCAGTGGGGATATGGGGATAAAATCGTTTAGTTCTGTACTAATGGGAAACTCAAGTGCCAGTCAGACAACACCCGGAGCAGGAAGACACTTCGCTCCACTGTGGGCCTTGGGAGGGCTGGTTCTCTCACCTAGGAGGCTAGGGAAAGTGAGGGGGAACCACAGGGTGCGGCACATGGTAGGTGCTCAGCCACTGTTAACTTGACATAGAAAGGTGCTCCGGGATAGACAGTGTGTGGGACAGAGGAGAGGAGGCCTTCGCAGGCAACTGCTGGTCATTTTAGTTTTGGTTTTGCTGCCAGCAAACAAGCCCTCTGAAACAGAGCATGCTACAGGTCCTTTAGGGACCCACCCTCCCAGTTCTCAGGTCATGCAGTTTGGGTGAGTAAGACCCCCATTCTCCATTTTGCTGATTAGGTCCTGGCCAATCAGTGTATGGATCTGCCCTCACCCACAGATGGTAGGTTCCGGGAAGCCACGTAGCTCCAGTGGGGCGTATGCCATAAGACAGGGGCGGGAAGACAGGAGGCCCATGGCAAAACCCACCCATCCCCTAACGGCTTGCATTTGGGTCTGAAGCCCTGTCTTTCCCCCCATCCCCAGACCCGGGTATCCAGCCACCTCTGCGACATCGCCCCAATACTGTGACTAACGGGCATCTTGAACTTCCTGTGTCCAAAACAGAACCATAGCTCCGGATCCCGCCCCTGCAACCCTTCCCCTCATGCCCCATAGCCAGTCCATTGAGACCTCCTTAGTCCAGCCACTTCCCACCACCACCGTCACTCCCTGGCCCCACCGCCACCATCTGGGCCATCTCAGCATCCGCCCAAATGTCTCCTGGCCTCTGCTCCTGCCCTTGTGCTGTCGCTTGCCGGCTGGCCCCCAGATCCATCCCCTGTCCTTCCCCAGTGTTACTCTGCCTTCCTGGGAACTGCACTTCCCCAGTGGGCTCAGGGATGTCCAGCCAACGCGTGGAAGTTACCAGCAGAAGGCTGGCAGGTGGGAGGAGGGAAGGAGCTTGCAGGTTTAGGAAGGAATTAGTAGAGTGTACTTTAACAGAGATAAGGGGGCTTGTACACAGTCACAAGATATTGTCCCAAGGACAGGATGTTGGAAGAGTCTTGTTATCAATGAGTCAAAATAGTCTGTTAATGACCGTGGGCTTGACTCACCCATTATAGGGATACTGTGCCAGGGCCAGGATGTAGGGAGATTGTGGTTATCAAAGGGGCCAAAACAGTCTGTTAATGTCTCACCCTAGGTCCTCTGGAAGGGATTTTAGAGAGAGACAGAGAGACAGAAAGTGAGAAATCACACCCCAGGAGGGATGGCCAGCGCCACAATCCCTTCTCTTCTAATCTCTTCTCGGGATCTTGGGCACGCATACACATGTGCCTGGTGTGAGTTTAGGCCACCAGGTCCGGGACTCAAACCACAGTTGACTACATGGGAGTCCAGCGACACAGCCATTACACCATCTGATGGTCCCAAAGCTGCCAGACTTGTCCTCGCTCTTATCCCTCCCAGGACAGCCCATCGTCAGAACAGAATCTCAGCTGCACTGTGCTGGGGGTTGGCCTCCAGTACCTGGCTTCTCCCCACCTCTCTGGCCCACCCTCCCTCTTGCCCACCAGACTTCCAGCCACAGCAGTCATCTTGCCATCCCTCCCACCTGTCAAACCAGTTTCCACCTGGTTATTTCGCACGCGTTATTCTCTGCATGAACACCCTTCCCGTAGATCTGTCCATGGCTTGCTCTCTCGCTTTCTTCTGGTCTCTACTCGAGAAAGGTTTTCATTGACCATCTTTTCTAAAATTACTCCACTGTCCCTTAGCCCTGCTTCACTTTTCTTCCTGATCACCTTCCCTATTGGACAGGGGTCATTATATATATATATGTATGTATATGTGTGTGTGTGTATATATATATATATGTATATGTATGTATATATATATGTATATGTATATGTATATATATTTAATTTGTTAGAGGGTGCATATGCTTGTCAGAGAAATACCAACCTCCCCAGGGTGGGCTGGCTGTGCCGCAGTCCCTTTTCCTCCATTCTCTGGGGATTTGGGGCACACACGCACACTTGCCTAGTGAGTTTTCCAAGCCACAGGGTCCAGGAGCCAGACATGGGTCGGGTATGTGGATCCAGCCGCCTTAACTCCCACGCCGCCAGCAGGGCCTAGGTTTCATGTTTAAGCAGCTGTCTGTTCAGAGCCTGTTAGCCCGGTGAGCGCGGAGACCTCGTCTGTCTCGCTTGAGCCTTCGCTCCTAGCACCCACCACAGGCACACGGGCATTGTCGGTACGGCTCCAGACGGTCGAAACCGAAGCCAGTTTCACTCATTTCACGCTGGAACTTGACAAGCCCAGGTCAGATTCGTCATGACTCCGATAACACTGGGGCCCAGACTGCGGAGGACGGTGTCCCAGATCACACAGCTGAGTTGGACTTGGAAGTGAGGTCACCTGCTTCTCAGAGCTCTGTGCACACAGCACCCCTTCCTGTGCTTGGCCACAGCTCAGGTGTGGACGATGGCCTCTAAGAGGGGAAGGTGGATTTTTTAAAGTTTAGGCTCAGAAGGGAAAGGCCAGCCCGTTCCTCTTCTCTTTGTCCAGTCCGGCCTGCGGGCCTGGGGCAGCCCTGAGCTGCCAGGGCTGGTGGGAGGGGCCGATGAGGAAAGTGGACTAGGGGGAGCAATAGGGAGTGAGGACTCTGATGGCTTGGAGGGTGCATGCTTCCTCCAAAATCATTAAATAAATTAAAACTCTCTGTAGCTTGCCAGCATGCATGTGTGTGTGTGTGTGTGTGTGTGTGTGTGTGTGTGTTTGAGAGGTTTTTGCTATAGGGTGCATGCGCTCACCAGAAAGACAGAGAGACAGAAAGCGAGAAATCACCCCCCAGGGGGGATGGCCACACCGCAATCCCTTCTCCTCCATTCTCCTCTTGGGATCTTGGGCACACACACACACACACGCCTGGCATGAGTTTAAGCCACTGGGTCCGGGACTCGAACTGCAATCAACAATGTGGGAGTCCAGTGACATAGCCATTACGCCAACTACTGGTCCCACACGTGTGTGTTTAAGAAAAGAAACACAGGAAGGATAAACCAGAACTCATGAAATTGGCTCCTCCCAGCAGGCGCGTGGGAGAGGAGTGAAGGGGACGGGAGGATTCCTCTGAGCGCATCGTGTATAGTTTGGACCTTTTGGAACTATGTTAACGTTCTATTCATGAAAAACAGTAAATTGGGGACCAGCAGGCAGCATGGTGGCTAAGGCAGCTAGACTCCCACATGGCTGACCACGGCTTGAGTCTCGGACCTGGTGCGTGTGTGTATGTGCCTAAAATCTCCAGAGGAGAATACAGAAGGGACTGCAGCACAGCCATCTCCCCTGGGGGGGATTTCTCACTTTCTCTTTCTCTGTTTCTCTCTTGTGAGTGCATATGTCCTCTAGCAAATTTTTTAAAAATAGGGGCCAGCAGGTGGCATGGTGGTTAAGGCACTGGACCTGGTCAACCACAGTTCGAGTCCCAGATCCAGTGGCTTGAAATCCACATGGGGCTCATATGTGTGTTTGCCCAAAATCCTAGAAGGAGAATAGAGGAGAAGGGATTTTGGAGTGGCCATCCCCCCAGCGGGTGATTTCTCACTTTCCCTCTCACTGTCTCTCTCTCTCTCTCTCCAGCAAGCGCATGCACCCTATGGCAAAAATAAAATGAAATAAAATTCATAATTTTTTTTAATAATAAAATTTGAATTCTACTTGGAAAGCGTGCTTTTCACAATGGTATGCATATAGCAATTCTGAAACTTCTTTTTGAGTAGGATCAGGCAAATAAATCAATATATCAATGTTGATGGAAACCCAGGTTCTTACTGTTAGAGAAAGGAGAAACTATGGAACTGGAGAGGAGAAAGCGATGGACTGGTGTGTTAGTTATTTACGTATTCATATTTCCTGCTTCTCCCTGCCCAAAGGACTTAAAAGCAGTGACACCCCGGTGCCTAGGAGCCCTCTCCAGATCTTGGATCCTAAACACCATTTCCCGCTCCAGGGAAGTTGGGCTCCATGGGGAAATAGCTGATCCTAGGTTTGGTACAAGATGAACTGGAACATCTTGTGATGCCAGAAAGGAAGGAATTGCTCAAAAAGTGACAGGGACACAGCAAGGACCTTCTGCTGGCCAAGTCTGGGACAATTTGAGAATCACAATAAATTAATGACAATTATGGATTATAACCCATTGGGTAAAATAAGAGTCCATGGGTCTGTATTGATAAGGAAGAAGATATTGGTAAATACAAACTAAGTATGGAATTAGATCATTTCCACTTGCATGGGGCCGGCAGGTGGCACGGTGGTTAAAGGCGCTGAATTCCCACATGGCCTACCAAGGTTCAAGTCCCGGACCTAGAGGCTTGCTTTCCCCTTTCCCTTTCTTTCTCTGTCTCTGTTTGGCCAAATTAAAATAATATAATAATAATAATAATAAGTGGAATTAAACAAATAATTCTTTTTTTTAATTTTTTTAAAGATATTTCCACTTGCAACCATCTTAGTTGGTGGTTAGAGGCACTGGACTCCTACATGGCCTACTGTTGTTTGAATCCCAGACCTGGTGGCCTACACTCACGCCGGGCGCGTGTGCATGCGTGCCCAAGATCCCGAGAGGAGAATGGAGGAGAAGGGATTGCGGCGTGGCCATCCCCTCTGGGGAGAGTGATTTCTCACTTTCTGTCTCTCTGTCTCTCTCTGTCTTTCTGGCGAGCACACGTGCCCTATAGCAAAAACCTCTGTAATAAATAAACAAATAAATAAATACTTGTTTAAGAAAGAGGCAGAGTTGAACAGTGGTTACCACGGTGGGGGTGGTGGGCTTAGGGAGATGGGGGTGGAAGAAAGCGACACTTCAGTTAGAAGGAGTAAGTTCAAGAGCTCTGTTGTGACACACAGTAAGAACGTATCACATCACTGAAGAAGAAAAGGCCGACATGGAGGTCTTACAGACGGGCAGGCCCCAGGCAGCAGGCGGGTGCTCAGAGGCGGATCTCCAGCAGGTAGCGCAGGCGACACTGGCTCTCTTGGTAGATGAGGTACTCACTTTGGGAAAATCTGGAGCTGCTGAACTCTGGGCAGCACATAGGCTGACCCTGGGGCACCGCCACCCGCTGGCCGTCGAGCTCCAGCTCAGTGTTGTGGGTCGGATCTGAGGAACACAGCGAGGTCCACAGGTGACCGAGGGGCCGCTGGTCCCTGGTTTTATCAGTTATCCCTGCCCGGACTCTCTCCCTGCCTGGACCCTCTGCCTGGACTACCCTTCCTCATTCCCTCTCTAGGAAACTCGTCCTCGTCCTTCAGGAGTCAATGACACCTCCTTGGAGCCCTCCAGGATGCCTGGGGACGACCTGCTGAATCAGTGAGTGTCTGCTGATTGTTGACTAAATGAACGGTCACAGGGAGCATGGCTGTTTTCTGTCCCTCTGTAGCCCACTCCCGGAACATGTCCCAGACCCCATCTCAGCCCCACCTGTAGCCCCAGGCCCGTCCAGCTCTCCGGGACTCACCAGGCTCTGTGTGGCCTCGGGCGATGACACTGTTGAAGCCGGTGGGGGGACACGTCAAGCTGGGCTCGTCGATGGTGATGCAGTACTCTTTGCCCAGTGCCACCTCACTCAGGAACATGTAGCCGATGTGGTGCGCCCCGCAGGACATGCCAGTGACTGAGGACCCAGGCAGGCTCAGCCCTCCTGCCCGTCTCCCCAGATTCCCCGCCCACCTTCCTACTTCTCCTGTCCCTTCCGTCCTCCCCTCCCTGTGGCCAGGCCTCTGAGCCCTCCACGGTCCTCACCAAGGTCAGCACCAAGTACTCACCCATGGCCTCTCAGTGGCCAAACTCAGGAGGCGCTTTGTCTCCAGCCTGGTGTGCTGATGGCTACTGGGTCCTTCAGCCCACACGCTGGGACCACCCTGCACTGGCCCGCCTGAGACCTCTCAGCCCCCTTCCTGAGGCTCCTCTGCCCTCCCAATGGAACCCCTGGCCCTGGGCAACCTCAGATATCCTAGACCCTCAGCCCCATCCAACCTCCCCGGAAGGGTGAGTGGTGGTAGCCTCCGACGGGCTCAGCCGGGGTTGAGGAGCCTGTCTGGGAGGTCACCACTGCAGGCTGGAAACTTGGACATTGTGGGAGACACACACAACCCTCCACACACGCTGCCCACCCCCCCTCTCGCACATGGCTCACGGATCCCTGCCCCCTCCACCTACGCAGCCTTGGCCTGGATGAGAACACGGCCTCCTGCAGCCTCTGGCCTCAGCCACCCTCGGGGCAGCTGCAGAACTGAATTCACTACGCACACCGCTCTCTGGGCAAAACCCCAACCCACCCCGGACCCCACCAGGCGCTGCTCTAAGCTTCTGAGTCAGGAGGGGCTTGGAAGCCCCGACTGCACCTCCTGGCCGTGGGGCCCGTCCTCTTGCCTTGGAGGGTCGTCTGGCTAGTGTACTCACCTTGTCTGCATCACCACCTCCAGGAAGCCACCCTGACCCCCAGGTACTTCTTCTGAGTCCCCCATATCCCAGGATGCCCCATCGAGCATTCTGGTCAGTGACCCCCTTATGGGTCCTCTCCCGGATGCACCGTGAGTTTGCAGTGTGCGAGGACTGGGCCCACTCCAGTGCAGTGCCGTGCCTGCCCAGCATGGCCCAGAGGGGCGCCTCACCGTAGGCAGCTGACTTGCTGTTCTCCGAGGCGAAGTAGATGCCCTTGCCAACGCGGCCACCCGAATGGGGCATGATACGGAGCCCACTGGTGAGGATGGCGGCCACCACGGCCACGTTGGTGCCGTGCCACAGCAGCTTCCGATTGCCCAGCTGGGAGTGGGCCTGGAACCTGTCTCCCTGAGCAGGTAGGAGGTGGGGAGTGTGATGGCCGGCCATCCACGGGCCCTGGCGCCTCTCCCTGCCGCTCTCGTGATATGACCGAGGGCTGCCGAAACCCATCAGAGCTGCTAGGCTGCTCGCCGGCCAGGGTCACCTGCCTAAAGTGCAGGTGGCAGTGGGGAGGGGGCCGGGGACTCTTGCTCACCTCTCTTTCTCGGTTCACTTTCCAAACGTGCTGAAGAACGGGGCATCTGTATTTGCAGCCTGTCTGTTTTAGGTAGGTCTGTATCACCTGTGGGGTGAGCAGAAGCTGGTGCCTGGGGGTCGGGTGGGGAGACACGTGGACCAACCCTCTGTGCCCGCCTCTCCTGACGAGTCCCAGCGCTCCCTTGCAGGGAGAGAAGGCTGAAGGTGAGGACGAGGGTGAGGGTGAGGACTCCTCTGGGCACACTGGGGCAGGTGGGCAGAGGACTGGTACTGTGTCGGCCCAGCTCCTCGATAGGCCCCACCTACCTTGTACTCGTGTGCCCCAGAGTCCAGCAGCTGAAGGTGGCACTTGAGGAGCTGGTAGTCTCGGTCCAGTGGGTGTGGCACCTCCTGCACCATCTCCTCCTGCTTGGGGGCCACCTGCAGGGCCTGGGCCAGCTCGATGTCTGCCAGCACCTAAGATGACGAGCATGCCAGCCTGTCTGCCCTCTTGACCTCGGCCTCTCTCTGCTCTCCCACAGGGCTGCCACTGCCCCACCTGTTGTCCACCTGTCCATCCCTGCTGCCCATCTGTTTGTCTGCACCCCCCCCCCCGCCACGCTTTCTCCTGTTCGTGGCAGGCCATGACTCTGGGCCTTCTCGGCCACCTGTCCCCTGCCCCTGGCCTGGCCTGCCTGCCCAGGGCCCACTGCTGGCCCTCACCAACAGCATGTCCTTCTTGGCCTGCAGGATCTCGAGGGAGTTGATGGGCGGGGGCCTGTTGCGGCCGAAGTTGTGCGGGATGACCGTGTAGAAGTGGGAGGACAGCTCCTCGAGGCTCTGGCTGTTGCCTGTGGGTGCTTTCAGGGCCACCTCCAGGGCCTCCAAGGCCTCAAAGCCTCGTGCGATCTGCTGCTTGCTCAGCTTTCCCAGGGGCATCTTCTTCACATCTGTGGGGCAGGGAGGAAGGGAGGCTCAGCCCTACTGCCCTGCCACCCTGCCACCCCGGCGCCCCTGCTGCCCCTGCCAGCCTCTCCCCTCACCCAGGTTCATGAGAGTCATGGCACTCTTGAACATCTCTTTGCTGAAGATGTTGGTGATGAGATTCTGTGTGGCTTCGTCCAGGGAGCAGGGCCGCACCCGCTTAGCCACGGCCTTTGGTGGGCCTCCGTCCACCTGGGGACACAGGGCACACGTGGGCTGGAGCAGCCAGACAGGGCATTAGACAGAGACCAGAGAGGGGGGAGAGGCAGATCCCAACCAGGAGCGACCGTCAGCCAGTCCCCTCCCTCAGCCAGAGCCCGCCCGCCCTGGCCACTTCACCTTCATCACGACCTCCTGGGTCTCGTCCTCGCCCTGCACTTCGATAAGCGTGTACTTGCCAGGGTGGGCCACAAAGCTGTCCCGCTCCGCCCAGTTGTTCTTCGTCTTGTCCCGGAATTTCTTTTCAAAGTCCTTCCTTGCATCTTCCAGCTGTTTGAAGCGGCTGATCTTCGACTGGCCCACCTCTCCCTACAATGGACGAACCATTGCCGGTCTGGGTGCTGGGCCAGGCCCAGGGCTGCTCACCGTGGACAATTGGAGGTGGGGGTGGCAGTCCGCAGCTGTGGCCTTTTGGGGACCCTGGGGAGCATGCGCAGGAAGAGGCGGGGAGGAGGCACTGGCGGCAGCAGGGCACTCACCACGCGGCCCCAGCGGTTCCAGCAGGCAAAGCCGGCGCCCTCCTTGAGCAGTTGGATGATGTAGAACTTGTTGTTGTTGCTGCCGATGTTGGTCTGGTTCAGCGTGCAGTCGTAGTCCTCGTGCACCTGGCCAGGGGTGGGTGGGACGGCAGCTGGCCGGGACTGCCCTCGGGCTGGACGGGGTGCCCGGCCCACACTGCGGGGAGTCCAGTGGGAACAGGAGTCTGCACTGGGGAGCCTTGGAATGCTTGGGGGGAGGTCATGGTTCTACCCTAGGGGACGTGGCCTGAGAGGACAGGGCTAGGCCCTGACTTGGGGATGGGAGGGCTCCAGGAGGACACAGCTATGTCCGGGGGTGGGGGGCTGAGGGAGACTTAGCTCTGACTTGAGGGCTGGTTTGAAGGGACATGGGCAAGCCCTGAGGAGATGGAAGTCAAAGCCCTTCCTTAAGTGTGGTGGGGAGAGCCTTTCTGGGGCCTGAGGGGCAGATAGGGCCTCTCTGGACCTTAGAGGATACAGCTCTGCCTGACCTGTAGGTCTCGGGAGAATAGGCCTTGCTCTGGAGCCCACTCGGGGCCTTGAGCTCATTCCCAGAGCTGAGCCCCAGATGGAGGAGAGCAGGTCTGGGTGTCTGCACCCATGAGGGAGCAGCCTCCAAGCAGCTCACCTGGGTCCCAGGGTCACTGCTGAGGGGGCACGCGGGGTCCACACGGATGATGCGCTTCTCTGCAGGTGCGGCCCTGAGGGCCTCGGCAGTGGAGCGGAAGCTGTCCTCCTCCTCTGCCCCCTGCCGCCCTTTCTTCTTTTCCGGACCCCCAGTCTGTACTGAGGGCTTGCGCTTTGGAGCCATGATGCCTGGGGCACAGGAGGGGCCTCAGCAACCCACCTGGCCTGCACTGCACTGACTTGCACCGCCCTGGGCTTGCCCTTTGGTGGTCTGTGTGCTGGGCCAGGCCCGGGCCTGCGCGCCCGTGGACAGTTGGAGGTGGGGTGGCAATGCCTCCTCCCCACCTTCCCACTGCTTGTCCCTGCCTACGCTGTCCCCATTCCCAGCCCTGGACAAAACTGGCTGCCTGTACCTCAGATCCACCCTTCCCCCAGTCACAAGCGCAAGGGCAAGGCCCCGTCCAGCCTGCCACTCTGGCTTCCTGCCCTGCCCTGCTCTCCAGCACGTCCTAAGGCCATAGAGAAAGTGAAAGAAGACGCTCCCTCCGCCCACTGCCAGGCTCCTTGGAATCCACTGCACACACTGGGTACCACTTGCTCCTCCCCCTGTCGGCTATCTCAGAACCTGGCATGCTCGTCAGGCGGGCACCCAAGCGATGGGGGAGGGCGGCAGCAGCTCGGGACAGCACTCCTGGGGCCAGAAATATCCCTCCAGAGGTTGGGATCCAGTGGCACAGAAACCCTTCAACGGATTCAAGAGTTCTAGGGTGCCAACCAGGGTTCCAGATCAGTAGCCTTAAGCTGTTGGAGGACAGGGGACCAGCCCCACCCTGCCCGATCCTGCAGAGGGCTGTGGGCAGTGCCATAGGACACTCACCCAAGAGAGGCAGGGCCCTGGAAGAGGTTACCTGGTCTGCTAATAGGATCTCTGTATGCAATTGCCAGGGCAGTCCCAGGTCTGCGGCTCTCTCAGCAACTTCTGCGAGCCTTATGCGTGACTTAGGGAGGGACTTCCTGACAATCTCTGGAGGCGGAGAAAGAACTTCAGGGAGGGAGGAGAGTATTGAATTCCAGTTATTTGGTCACCAGTGGGGTGAGTCAGAGGCTGAGGCAGGCCAAGGTGGGTGACCTATCTATTGGATGGGTGGGTCCTGAATCTAGCTAGACACATTTAAGGCCTAGGGGGCTGACGACTCCCTTAGGATGTCTATCTGCTCACTGGTTGCTCAGTGACCTTGGGCGGGGTCTGGGCACTGCCTCCTTTTCCCCAGGACCGCCTGGATCCGCCGCAGTTGTCAATGCCAGTCCCCTTGCCACCGCCCCAGATCCAGAAGTTACGGTCCAAAACGCAGACCCCGCATCTCTTGCGCCCTCCAGCGGCCAAAGGGTGGAACCACAGAGAAAGGCTTCCGGCTCAGATTTCCCCCCCTTAGAAGTCGCAGAGCGCACGCGCCACGGCCTCAGGCCGGAAGCTCCGGGGAGAGACCTGCTTCCTACTCGAGCCCGGAGCGAGAGCCTATAGAAGGTCTCGGATGCGGGGCCACAGGCCTCCAAACTATGGGCGCTTGGGGGCGTGGCAAAGTCTGTTGAAAGGCCCAATGGAACTGTAGGAGGCGGGGTCCGCCGGGCGGTGGGAGCCTATCAGGGCGCGGTGTCTTGCCATGCGGCCGGGGTTTGGCAGCCACGCGAGTTCTCGAGCGGCAGCTGCTACACACACTGGGCAGGCAGCATGTCGGCAACAGCGGCGGCTCGTAAGCGAGGAAAGCCGGCCTCTGGGGCCAGTGCTGGTGCAGGGGCAGGCAAACGGCGGCGGAAGGTGAGCTTGGCCCTTCTGCGGGCCGCCATCAGTCCTGCTACTGGGACAACTTCATCCCATCCGAGGGATCTGAGCTCCTCCGCAGCTCTTCGCCCAGGACCCCAGTCTGGGTCAGATTCGTCCCTCTCTCCGCTGCTAAATCCTTCAAAGCCTTACGTTTACCAGGGAGCCACCGTCTTTCTCAGTTCCGGGCTCTCGAGGTACCGGAGGGGCCCTTGGTCGGTATCGGGGTGGTCGGGACCTCTGACCAAAGGAAGGATCAAATGATTCCCAGGCCGACTCTGCGGGGGACAGGAACAAGTCCAAGGGTGGCGGCAAGATGAACGAGGAGATCTCCAGCGACTCTGAGAGCGAGAGGTGAGCTGTTCTGTACCACTTAGCGGAAGGGAAACCGGAGTCTCCTGGTATATGGAAGACCCTGTGAGCCCAGGTAGAACTGCTTCTTAAACCCAAGGTTCTTGTCCTTGACTCTCGGATCGGGACTCTTTTCTTTCATTTCTGGCCCTGAGAAATCTCATATTCTCTGAGTGGTGTCTGTGGAGAGGACCCCAGACCCGAGTGGAAGACCATAGAGTCCCTAACATGCCAGGTACTAGCTTTACCGCTGGGAGTACAGAGATGAACAGGGAGGTAAGGAGAGAATGAAATAGTAGGATGGGGAGAGAGCAGGGGCGTTTACAGAGGGCCTGGAGAGATGAGTAGTCTCTTGTGGAGAGATAAAGAAGGCATTCAGAGATTGATCAGAGAAGAGAAGTCTGGGGTGTGAGTGTGTCAGGGGGAGGTGGAAAAGACGGAGCAGCAGTTGGTGGGTATATCCAGACTGGAGGGCTTCCAATGCCTCCCTCATTTCTGCAGGTGATTGGAGGGTTGCTGTGCTTCCAAGGGTTGGGCAAGGGATCAGACCTGACTTTGTGGGATGGGGATTTTCACACCAGGGATCCCTGGCACCTCCTCTAGGAACTGGCTTTAGGAATTCTGCTTCTGGGCCAGCAAGTGGCATAGTAGTTAAGATGCTGGGCTCCCACATAGCTGACTGTGGTTCGAGCCCTGGACCTGGTGGCTTGAAAATCTTGCTGGACATTGGGGACCAGCAGGTGGCGTGGTGGTTAAGGCGCTGGACACTCCCACATGGCCGACCAGGGTTTAAGTCCTGAATCTGGTGGCTTGCTTTCTCACTTCCTCTCTCTCTCACTCTCACCCTCTATCTCTCTCTGGTCAAATTAAAAAATAAATGAATGAATAAATAAAAAAAAATAAAATAAATAATTATTTAAAAAAAAAAAAAAAAATCTTGCTGGACATGCGTGCATGCATACCCAAAAATCCCAGGAGAGGAATGAAGGAGAAGGGATTGAGGTGGCCACCTCCCACACTGGGTAGGGGTGGGGGTGGTGATTTCTCACTTTCCCTTTTACTTGTCTCTCTGGTGAGCTCATGCGCCCTATGGCAAAAACTTTTTAAAAAATTCTGCTTCTCAGATTGGGGATGTATTCCCTTGCCTTGCTCACAGAAAGACTTAACATACTTTTCTTAATTTCTGTGGGTGAGTGTTTCCAAGCCTTTCAACAAGCATTTTAAGATATTTTTTTGACTGTTGTATTATGAAGTGTACTAGATATAGGAAAGTAAATGGATCACATTTGTATGGTAGAAAATAATGATCAAATAGTGAGTCTCCATGCAACTGCTGCTTAGGTGAAGAACTAGAACCTCTGTGGGAACTTAGAAGCCCTAACTGAATGTCATTCTTACTTTTTTTCTTTTTTTGAGAGATTTTTGCTATAGGGTGTGTGCGCTTACCAGAGAGACAGAAAGTGAAAAATAATTCCCCAGGGGGGATGGCCATCCCTCAGTCCCTTCTCCATCCTCTCAGGATTTTGGGCGCACATATGCACCTGGTGTGAGTTTCAAGCCACCAGGTCTGGGACGTGAACCGCCATCAACCACGTGGGAGTCCAGTGCCTTAACCACCATGCCATCTACTGGCTCCTGTTCTTATTTTTTACATGAAGTTTTTTTTTTTTTCTTTCTTTCTTTTTTTTTTTTTGTCATTTAGATATTTACATACAGTAGCATTCACCTTTTCTTTTTATTGAGATTTTTTTTTTTGGGGGGGGAGGTTTTTGCTATAGGGTGCGTGCAGTCACCAGAAAGACAGAGAGAGACAGAAAACGAGAGATCACCCCCCAGGGGGGATGGCCATGCTGCAATCCCTTATCCTCCATTCGCCTCTTGGGATCTTGGGCACGCACACACATGCGCCTGGTTTTTTTTTTTTTTTTTTTTTTTTTGGAGAGGTTTTTGCTATAGGGCGCGTGCGCTCGCCAGACAGACAGAGAGAGACAGAGAGATAGAAAGCAGGAAATCACCCCCCAGGGGGGATGGCCACGCCGCAATCCCTTCTCCTCCATTCTCCTCTCGGGATCTTGGGCACGCACGCACACGCGCCCGGCGTGAGTTTAAGCCGCCGGGTCCGGGACTCGAACCGCGGTCGACTACGTGGGAGTCCAGCGACATAGCCATTACGCTAACTGCTGGTCCCGCGCCTGGTTTTTAAGATTTTTTTTAAAGAATTATTTTGTTTAGCTTTATTTATTTATTTTAATTTGACTAGCGAGACAAAGATAGAGAGAGAGAAAATGAGAAAGCCAGCTGCCAGATCTGGGACTCGAACTGCGGTTGGCTATGTGGAGTCCGGCACCCTTAACCACCACACCACATGCCAGCTCCAACATTCACCTTTTTTAATGTATAGTTCTGAGCTTTGACAAATGCTCACAGCCTTGAAACCAGCACCACTATGAAGATATAGATGGGTTTGCTCACCCTCCCAAATTCCTTCATAGTCAGTCCTTCCCCCCAGCCACTGTCCCTGGAGTTTTGTGTTTCAGAATGCCACGTGAATGGAATCACACAGGGTATACGTCCCCTATTTTTCTTCAGAGTTCTACCTCCTGTGTGATGATCCTGAGTAGAAGTCCCAACCTTGGCTAAGGCAGGAGAAGCACCATCCCGTGGCCCAAGGCTTCCTGGGCACAGGGCACCAAATCTTGGGCACGGTCTGGCCGTGGCTTGGCTGAGAATTTGGAAGGTCATAAGTGTGTCCTAGGAAACTCCATGGGGGCACCTGGTAGAGACCAGACACCCCTAGGCATATGGTCAGAGTGGTGGACGGGCAGCGGGATTCCCTGCTTCTGAGTCCCTGTGACCTCCCCCACCTCCCAGGAGCAGGTCAAAGCAGGGCCTGTGTGGAGTGCAGTGTGTGCCCGCAGTTGGTCCAGGGACTGGGGTGAGGAAGCACAGCAGGAATTTCACAAGGTCAGGCCCAAACCAGTTTAGATTCACTTGAAGCCTGTCTCCAGGGTCAAGGATGGTGTCGTGGCAGTGAGTCTGAGGCAGTGACAGTCCCAACATGTCTGCCTTTTGGGTCTTTGGATCTGATCCAGACTGGCTACCCCCTGTGCCTGGGGATGGTTGTCATTGTGAGTTCTGCCTCTTCTGTGCTCCATGTTGGGGCTCCCCTTTCTGGTGTCCCACATCCTCCTTAGCTGACTCTCTCATTTGGGGAGCACAGTCTCTTTCCTTCTTTTTAAAAATTTTTTAAAATGAATTATTTTGCGATCAGCAGGTTGCATAGTGGTTAAAGCACTGGGCTCCCACGTGGTCCACCACAGTTCGTATCCCAGACCAGGCAGCTTGAAACTCACGCTGGGTGTGTGTGCATGCCAAAGATCCTGAGAGGAGAGGAGAGGAGAGGAGAAGGAATTGTGGCGTGGCCACCCCCCCTGGGGGGTGATTTTTTTGCTTTCTGTCTCTCCAGGGAGTACATACATTCTATAGCAAAAATCTCCAAAAAAAAAATTATTTTATTTTATTCACTGTCATTATTACGATTTTAAAAAAGAGAGAGAGACGGGGAAAGTGAGAAAGCAAGCCGCCAGGTCCGGGACTCAGACCACAGTCAGCCAGGTTGTGGTGAAGGCAGCTAGATTCCCACACGGCTGACCACAGTTTGAGTCCCAGACCTGGTGGCTTGAAGAGCACCTTGGGACGTGTGTGTGCATGCATGCCCAAGATCCAAGAGGAGAACGATGACTGGCTTGGCCATCCCCTGGGGGGTGATTTCACTTTCCCTCTCTCTGTCTCCCTTCTCTTCCGTGAGTTCATGAGCCTTATGGCAAAAACCTAAAAAGCAAAAAGAGAAAGGGGCCAGGTGGGGGCACAGTAGTGACACAACTGCACCCACTCGGGAGGGTCCCGGGTTTGCGTCCTTGAGCACGTCACACGCCATGATCTGGGCTGGCTGCAGCTGGGGGTGGGTCATGACGTGGTGACCCTACTGGTGTTGCCTGCATCTCTTGTGCTGTCTCTATCTGTCATGCAAGCAATGAATTAGTTTGTACAAAGGAGAGGAGGCCGGTTGCACCTGACAGGGCCTGCGTTCCCTCGCGGTGCCGTGATGGTCATGGCGTCCCGGGGTTTGCGTTTCCCTCCAGAGTTTCATCCGTGGGGCTCCTTTGTCCCAGTGTTGCTGCTGAGAGTCCAAAGCCCCTTCAGTTCCTGACCCCTTTGTGCACCGCCCACTTTCTCGTAGAAGCTTTTAGAACCTTCACTTTTCCCCAGAGTTGGGGTTTCAGTGATCTCTGGTTCGGGGCCTGCTTTCACCCTCATGTGGGCTCTGGGTGGGCCTTTCGGTGGGGTGAGTCACGGCCTTCAGTTTCCTGCACACGTGGTCATTGGCCGTGAGGACTGGCTGTGATGGGGGAGGTCCGGTGGCAGGGGGTGTGAGGAGGAGGCACGATGACAGTGGCCAGAAGACCGGGATGAGCCCCTCAGACCCAGCTCTCTCTTGCCCACAGCCTGGCTCCAAGGAGGACCGAAGAGGAGGAGGAGGAGGAGCTGGAGGAAACCGCACAGGAGAAGAAGCTACGCTTGGCCAAGCTCTACCTGGAGCAGCTCAGGCAGCAAGGTGAGCTGGCGGGCAGCCCATGCCAAGGCCTGCCCACTGCCTGGGGCTGCAGTCCCAGCCAACAATGGGTGACGGATGCGGGTTTCAGCCAGCTACCCGGCGGGAGCTGGGGGGTTCTACTGGGCCTCCTAGGGTAAGCTGGACTGTGGGGACCTTTAAATCAATCTGATGAGTAGGGGCAGGAGGAGACCCTCCAGTCCCCCTCCCCTCTGCTGGGACAGCCTGACTGCCTGCATGGCACAGGCCGAGTGGGCAGGGCCAGCGCTGGAGTGGGCAGTGGGGAGGGAGTGGGGTAGACCAGGAACGGTGGGACCTCAGCCTTGGTTTCTGTGGTCTTCTGTGTGGTGCACAGAGGAGGAGAAAGCCGAGGCCCGTGCATTTGAGGAGGACCAGGTGGCCGGACGCCTGAAGGAGGACGTGGTAAGTGGAGGGAAGAGGGCAGGGGTGGGTGTGGAGGGTGCTGGTCCTGCTCCCAGGGCCTCGTCTCACCCCATCCTCTCCATCCAGCTCGAGCAGAGGGGCAGGCTGCAGAAGTCGGTGGCAAAGGAGGTGAGCGGGCACGGTGCTCTGGTGCAGGATTCAGGCACCAGGACATTAGGGGCCTTACCTGGGTTGGTGGTGACCTGATGGGGCTCGGGCTGGGTCAGGTAAGAGGCTGGTCCTTGCAGCCCTGGGTTTCGTTTTCCTTCCGGCCATGGTAGGTGGGAAAGGATGGTGTCGAGGGGTGATGCCTCATGGCCAGGCTCAGTGACCTAGCCCCTGCCTACCCAGATCCAGGCTCCAGCCCCGGCTGACATTCGAGTTTTACGGGGCCACCAGCTGTCCATCACATGTTTGGTTATTACCCCCGACGACTCAGCCATCTTCTCCGCTGCGAAAGACTGCACCATCATTAAGTGTGAGTGAGTCCAGGGGGCGTCTGGGAAGAGGGAGTGGCCCTGCAGATAGCCTTGCTGGGGGGACTCTGTGGAGCTAGGTTTGCTTCCGAGGAAGTGCTTTCTGGGTGCTGGTAGACGCTTCCACCCAGCAGGAGCTCCTGTCCTAGAACTGTCGAGCGAAGGCAGGACAGTACGGTAGTAAGAGTTGGCCCAGCAGGTGATGTCTGAGGCCCTGCACAGCCTGGGATCAAATCTCTGGTCCTGGGTTCCCAGCCTTCGGCAGAGAGGTACCATCCTCACCTGCCCATGGTAGTAACGAGCACTAGGCACTTTTTTTTTTAAGAGGTTTTTGCCTTAGGGCGTGTACACTTGCTGGAGAGAGAAACAGACACAGAGAGAGGGAAAGTGAGAAGTCATCCTCCCAGGGCGGATGGCCATACCACAATCCCTTCTCCATTCTCCTCCTGGGATCTTGGGCACACACGCGCACACACCTGGTGTGAGTTTCAGGCCACCAGGTCCAGGACTCGAACCATGTTTGGCTACTTGGGAGTCCAGCAGTGTAACCACTACGCCATTTGTTAGTGCCAGTCCCAAGTTTTTTTTTTTTTTTTTTTTTGAGAGGTTTTTGCTATAGGGCACGTGCGCTCGCCAGAAAGACAGAGACAGAAAGCGAGAAATCACCCCCAGGGGGGATGGCCATGCCACAGTCCTTTCTCCTCCATTCTTCTCTCAGGATCTTGGGCACGCACACACACGTGCCCGGCGTGAGTTTAAGCCACCAAGTCTGGGACTTGAACTGCAGTTGACTACATGGGAGTCCAGCGACATAGCCATTACGCCAACTGCTGGTCCCAAGTCCCAAGCACTTTTGCATAATTTCTCTTCTTTGAGCTTCATGACTGCCCTTGGGGACTCCTGTCCCCCCTTAGCAGATGAGGAAACTGAGGTGACTTGTCCAGAGGCACACGGTGGCCAAGCCAGGTCCTCTGACCTGATCCAGGACTATCTTCACTGCTCCCGTGTCCTCACTGTCCCTCGAAGGGACTATTGGTCAGCCCCATCCCCCCATCTGAGCAGCCTCTCTCCTGGTGGCAGGGAGCGTGGAGAGTGGACGGAAGCTGCATGTCATTCCTCGAGCCAAGAAGGGCGCTGAGGGCCAGCCCCCCGGCCACAGCAGCCACATCCTCTGCATGGCCATCTCCTCCGACGGCAAGTACCTCGTAAGGCCAGGTCGGCCCCGGGGAGGTGGGAGAGCGGGTGCACAGTGGGTGCCCGTGGCCATCGTCCTCATCCCCACAGGCCTCGGGTGACCGCAGCAAACTCATTCTCATCTGGGAGGCCCAGAGCTGCCGGCACCTGTACACCTTCACGGGACATCGGGACGCCGTGTCGGTGAGGCGCTGGGCCCTGCTGGTGGATGTTCAACGTGCACCTACCTAGCGGGCCCGGCTCGGTGCTGGGCTCCCGGGTCTCTGTCCTCAGGGAACCTGCACTCTGGGGCAGTGAGTGGTGCCATAAAGGACAAAAAAGGGCCACAGGGATGGGGAGGAGCTGGGGGGACCGAGCTGAGCTTGCACAGGGGTCGGAGCCCTTGAGAAGTCTGCATCTGCTCGAGGCAGGCGGCCATGCCCTTGGGTCCACACACACAGCTCAGAAGCACCCCAGAGCGCTCTCGGGCAGCTAGCTCCCTGTGCCATGTGACCAGCTTCTTAGGAAGTCCTCCCCAGGCCTGACCTCTGTCTCACCTGCGGGAGTCCAGACACCCTCTTGCCCTCTCAATGCACCCCCAGGGGCTGGCGTTCCGACGAGGCACCCACCAGCTCTACAGCACATCCCATGACCGCTCTGTGAAGGTGTGGAACGTGGCGGAGAACTCCTACGTGGAGACGCTGTGAGTGTGTGCAGGGAGGGGCTGCGGGTGCATGTGCATGCGTGTGTGCACATGCACGCGTGAGCCCATCCTCCTCTGTACTCTGCGCCAGCTTCGGGCACCAGGACGCCGTGGCTGCGCTGGACGCCCTGAGCCGGGAGTGCTGTGTGACAGCCGGGGGCCGGGACGGCACTGTGCGCGTGTGGAAGATCCCCGAGGAGTCCCAGCTTGTCTTCTACGGCCACCAGTAGGCAGCTCGCCAGGCCGGGTGGGGCGGCCCTGTGGGTAGGGGTCTGGGCCGCACCTCACAGCCCTTTCTCCAGGGGTTCCATCGACTGCATTCACCTCATCAACGAGGAGCACATGGTGTCGGGGGCAGACGACGGGTAAGCCCTGCCTCTCTGCAGCCTCCCAGCCAGCTCCTGCTCCTGAGTCCCTGGGGTCCGCCAGGCCCGGAACTTACTCCTAGAAAGCCCGTGGGAGCTGTTGCAAACCCTTTTCCTAGAAGAGGACGTGGGGGCAGAGCACTCCCTGCCCTGGCCCCCTTGCTGACTGCAGTCCCTGTCCACAGCTCCGTGGCCCTGTGGGGCCTCTCCAAGAAGCGGCCGCTTGCCCTGCAGCGTGAGGCTCATGGGCTGCGGGGGGAGCCAGGCCTGGAGCAGCCCTTCTGGGTGTCATCGGTGGCAGCCCTACTCAACACGGACCTCGTGGCCACAGGTGGGTGCGGTGCCAGCAGAGAGGAGGGGGCGCAGGTGGGCCACTGCCCTGGTCGCTCACTCTCCCCTCTCCGCAGGCTCCCACAGCTCCTGTGTGCGGCTCTGGCAGTGTGGGGAGGGCTTCCGGCGCCTTGACCACCTCTGCGACATCCCCCTGGTGAGTGTGAGGCCCCTGGAGCTCGTGGCCCTGGGAATTCTCTCCATAACGTCCTTCCTTGTGCCAGAGCCGCCTCAGGGCAGAGCCAGCTCCTAGCACAGGGCCTGGCAGGAACCCTCTCTCCATCCTCTCCCTTTGTCTGAGGCCCTGTCCAAGGTGCTGGGGTGCAAGCCAGGGAATAGCATGGGCTGAGGACGGAGGCCTGGCCCAGTGACAGATCTGCCTGGCTGCTGCCTGATGGAGGGCCATGTGGACTTGACCGTCCACACTGGGGGATGGGGGGACAGTGGCAGGAGGTATTTGTATATGCCGAGGGCGAGGGCCTGGGTCAGTGCTGATGGTCATTGGCCCCCCGGCCCCAAAACCGGGGCCCAGACCTTAGGCCACACCCTCGACATACTTGACATGCACGATCCCCTTAATCCTCACGAGCTCAGAGCTCACCACCGGGCTGGCGCTCCGCCACCACCTCTCAGAAGTGGAGCAGGGGTTTAGCCCAGGCCTGGCAGGGCCAAGGCCTGGCGGAAGGTGCTGGGGCTGGCGGAGGGCTGGTCTAAGGTCTCACCGTGTGTCCCTCTCTCCTCAGGTGGGTTTTATCAACAGCCTCAAGTTCTCCAGTGCTGGGGACTTCCTGGTGGCTGGGGTGGGACAGGAACACAGGTACGAAGTGCTTGTCAGCCGGAGAGGGTGAGAGGCAAGCTGGCACTGGCTGGCAGCTGGGTGGGATTGGGGTGGGCTCTGGGCCACGTCTCACCCCCTTCTCTTGTCCCCTTCAGACTTGGCCGATGGTGGCGGATCAAAGAGGCTCGAAACTCTGTCTGCATCATCCCACTCCCCAGGGCCCCCGAGCCCGCAGCAGCCGGCTCCTGACACCCTCTTCCCCTTATTTAAGTCCTTCCCAGGCCAGGCCTCACCCTCTTTGTATTAAAAGCCTCCCTTTGGGCCTTGTCTCTTGGAACTTCTTGGGGAGTGGGGTCAGGGGTGTGCCCGATGGGAGTTGGGAAAGGCCCCGGGTCAGGCAGGACCCCGGCGGTCTCGGTGCTGCCCTCTGCTGGCCTGAGGGTTTTTACCTTTTTGTGTAGGACTTCGGGTGGAGACCTCTGCTGGCTCCTGGCTTCAGCCCCTTAGGCCTGTCCCCCCCAGCACTCTGGCTGGGCTCTGAGGGTCCAACTGCTGAACGCCCAGCTAAGGAGCGGGGGCTATGCAGTTGTGTGTCAGGGCAGCTGCTGGGGTCTGAGACCCAAACCAAAGGCAGCCAGGCCTGTGAGTCCCCCCACGAAGCCCGGGCGGGGTGGGGGGGACTGCCTAGGGGTGCAGTTCTGAAGTGAAGGTGAGACCCTGCCCTGAGGACAAGGGCTGAGAGTGGCCACCTGCTGGCTCTGACACAGGAGGCTTTTAAACTTAAAAGCACTGGGGTGGGGGTGGGGCAGCAGGTGGTGTGGATGTGAAGGCAGATGGATCCCACATAACCAACTGTGCAGTTCAAGTCCTGGACTCAGTGGCTTAAAAATTATGCCTGTGTGCGTACCCAAATCCCAAGGCAAGAGTGGAGGAGAAGGGATTGCAGTGTGGTCATCCCCCTGGAGGCAGATTTCTCACTTTCCCTCTCTCTCTATCTCTGTCTCTGTCTCTCTCTCCCTGAGAAGCACACGTGTCTTACAACCTAAAAGAAGATTGCAGTATGGTAAAATTGACGTTTTTTAGTTTGCAGGTCTGTAAATGATAGCACACGAATATGTTCAGGTAACCATCAGCACAACCAAGATATGGAACAGGTCTGTCTTACCCTAGAGAACTCCGTGTTGCCCCTTTGTGGCCAGACTTGCCCCGGTGCTCACCCGCAGCCGCTGCTCTGTCTTTCTGAGAATGTCACATGAACGGACCCACATTGTATTTTGAGACTGGCTTCTTCGGCTCAGTGTAGCGTTTTCACTTTTCATTCACATTATTGCATTTATGTTATTAATGGGTAGTATTTTACCATATAGATGAACCCCAGTTTGGTTACCATTCATATTGTGGTGGACATTTGGGCTTAGAAATAGAGCTGGTGTAGAGCTTATGTCACTGGACTCCCACGCGGCCAACCATGGTTTGAGTCCCGGACCCAGTGGCTTGAAAATCATGCCAGGCACATGTGCATGTGTGCTCAAAATCCCGAGAGGAGAATGGAGGAGAAGGGATTGCAGGGCGACCATCCCCTCTGGGGAGTGATTTCTCACTTTCTCTCTCACTGTCTGTCTCTCTTTGGTGAGTACATGCATCCTATAGCAAAAACCTCTTAAAAAGAAAAAAGTCTTTTTATGAACATATGTTTTCATTCATCTTGAGTAAATATGTAGGAATGGAATTGCCGAGTTATAGGGTAGGTGTGGATGCATATTTAATTTTAAACAAAATAGCCAAATTAATTTCCTTTTCTATTTTAAAGAATTATTGTATTTAATTAATTAATTTTACTAGAGAGGGACAGTGTTGGGGGGGAAGGGGAACGAGAAAGCAAGCTGCCAGGTCCGGAACTCAAGCCACAGTCACCCCGTGTGAATCCAGGGCCCTTAACCACCATGCCACCTGCTGGCCCCGATTTCCTTTTTTTTTTTTTTTTTCCTTTTTAAGTTTTTTGTTGCAGGGCATGTTCATACTCAGAGGAAGAGAGAGAGAATTTGAGAATCCACTCCCCTAACCCTAAACGTGCCCAGCATGTGTTTCAATCTGCTGAGTCCATTACTCAAACAGCACAGTTGCCCATGTGGGATCGGCTGCCTTAACCAGCACACCACTGGCAGACCTTCCATTTTTATTATATATTTATATAATATTTTATATTTTTTGTGTCAAAACAATTTTGTGGATATTTATTTTCTCTCGTTATATAACTACCTATACAATGTGTCATCTGTTTTGCCTCTTAGCCCATAAAGCCTAAAACATTTACTATCTGGCCCTTTACTGGAGAAAATTGCCCACCCATCTCCCTAATGGCTGATGTGCTGATCGTCTCCTCAAGCGTCTATATACCATCATGCATCTTCTTTACTGTGGTGTCTGTTCAAGTTGTTGGCCGTCTTTTAAGTGGACTTTTTATTTTATTACTGTATTAGGGTTCTTTGGAGAAACAGAACCAAAATGAAGTAGACATAAATATAGATAGAGACATAGATGTAGATACAGATTTATCATGGGAACGGCTCCCAGGGATAATGGAGGCTGAAAGTCCCATAGTCTACCCTTTATTTATTTATTTATTTATTTATTGAGAGGTTTTTGCTATAGGGCGCGTGTGCTCGCCGGACAGACAGAGAGAGACAGAAAGTGAGAAATCAGCCCCCAGGGGGGATGACCACGCTGCAATCCCTTCTCCATTCTCCTCTCGGGATCTTGGGCACGCACGCACACGCGCCAGGCATGAGTTTTAAGCCACCGGGTCAACTACGTGGGAGTCCAGCGACATAGCCATTACGCCAACTGCTGGTCCCAACCCTTTTTTATTTTTAAAGAATTACGTATTGGGACCAGCAGCTGGCGTAATGGCTATATTGCTGAACTCCCATTTAGTCGACCGCGGTTTGAGTCCCGAACCCGGTGGCTAAAACTCATGCTGGGCGCATGTGCGTGCGTGCCCAAGATCCCGAGAGGAGAATGGAGGAGAAGGGATTGCAGCATGGCCATCCCCCTGGGGGTGATTTCTCGCTTTCTATCTTTCTGTGTCTCTGGCGAGTGCATGCGCCCTGTAGCAAAAAAAAAACCTTTCCAAGAAAAAGAATTATTTATTGGGACCAGCAGATGGCATAATGGTTAAGTCACTGGACTCCCACATTGACCAACCACAGTTTGAGTCCTGGACCTGGAGGCTTGAAACATCGGGTGCATGTGTATGCATGCTCAACATCCCAAGAGGAGAATGGAGGAGAAGGGATTGTGGCATGGCCATCCCCCCGGGGGGCGATTTCTTGCTTTCTGCAGACAGAAGTCTTGGAAAATATGGTGGTGTGTGTATGTTCGCGCGTGCCCCAAATCCCAACAGGATGGAGAAATGGAGAAGGGGTTGCTGCATGACCACACCCCATGGGGTGTGCTCCCCCCCCCCCCCCCCGCCCTTGCCGGCTTTCTCTGGGAGCACATGTGCCCTCTGGGAAGTTAAAAACAAAAACCCTCCATTTTTCCTCTACTCTGGAGTGATATTTTGGGCAGGCCATCGTTCAGTCCTCAGTGTTATTTCCTTTCAGAGCATGGGGGTGTTACTCCACTTTCTGTGTACCCAGGGTGCCGCCGAGGAAGCCAACAGCAAGCTGAAACTCGTTCCTTAGGAAGTGCTGTTACCAGTCGGCTATGAATAGGTCTGGCTGCTGCTTCTCGAGGTCAGTGAAATGGGAGGCAGAGGCTGGAGAAGATGGGAGTTTATTTCTGTAACCAGTTACAGGGAGGCCATCAGCAAGTACCAAGACACTGCCTTGAAAAGCTCAACGTGTTCTCGGTATTTATAGGTACAAGCGATAAGCACGTGCAGATCATTCCTCACTGTGATCAGTCTGTCACTTGCCCCTGTGTCATTATCCTGATCCTGTAAATCATCCCTGACTACGATCAATCAGAGTCATTCACTTTCCCCTGAGTCATCCTGATGCCTTCCAATACCCATTCCTGGTTTCTCATCTGACCATTCCTCATACGGATCTCCCTATGACTCACACTAGATCAGATTGTTCTGGTCACAGGCCTTTCTCAATTTCAAAATGGCTGCCGTCCTGCCATCAGTGCGAGGGGACTTCAGAAAGTTTATGAAAATGCATGTTTTGGGACCAGCAGTTAGCGTAATGGCTATGTCGCTGGACTCCCACGTCGTTGACCGTGGTTCACGTCCTGGACCCGGTTGCTTAAAACTCACACCGGGCACATGTGCATGTGTGCCCAAGATCCCGAGAGGAGAATGGAGGAGAAGGGATTGCGGCGTGGCCATCCCCCCTAGGGGGTGATTTCTCGCTTTCTGACTCTGTCTCTGTCTAGTGAGTGCACGCGCCCTATAGCAAAAATCTCTCAAAAAAAAAATGCATGTTTTGAAAAAACTATGCTTGGATTTCAAGAATTTTTCACACAAAATTAACTCATAAATTCCATTTTTCTGTGTACTTTGTGAAGTCCCTTTATATCTTAGTTGTTTCTGTTGCTTAAAAACAAAATACCCAGAGCTGGGCGATTCATAAAAATAGAGGTTTATTTAGCCCATGGTTTTGGAAGTTGAAGGTCACGAGGCCACTTCTGGGGCCCAGCAGGTGGTGTAGTGGTTAAGGCTCTGGATTCCCAAACAGTCATCCACAGTTTTGAGTCCCTCAAGGCTTGAAACTCATGCTGAGCGCATGTGCATCTGTTCCCCAAATCTCAAGAGGAGAATGGAGAAGGTACTGTGGCATGGCCATCTCCCCCCAACACATACCCATGGGGGTTGATTTCTCATTTTCTCTGTCTCTGGTGAGCACACATGCCTTATAGCAAAAGTCTCTCTTAAAAAAAAAAAAAAATAGGCCCCTCTGGTAAGGGTCTTCTTGTGGATGACGTGAGGAAGTGCATCACCAGGCAGTTCAGGGTCAGGGCATGCATCTGTCTGGGTTTCTGGGAGTCTTTGTATCTCTCCTTTAGTCCCTCTCCTTAAAGACTTCACTTTTTTTTTTTTTTTTAAAGAATTATCTTATTTAACTTTATTTTTTAATTTGACCAGAGATGGACAGAGTGTCTGTGTGTGTGTGTGTGAGAGAGAGAGAAAGTGAGAAAGCGAACTGCCAGGACTGGGACTTGAACCACGGTTGCCCATGTGGGAATCCAGCACCCTTAACCACCACACCACCTGCCCCACACCACCTGCCAGCCCTAAAGACTTCAGCTTTCAACACCGTAGTTGAATGAAGTCTTTGCCCTCTTAATCCTATCACCACGAAATCTCAACCGATGAATTGGGGGTGGGGAACACTCAATCATAGCAAGGAAGTTTGTTGGTTTCTCCTTTCAGTATTTGGATATTTCACCCTCAGCAGTTAGGAGATTGTGCTGCAGTCGGTGGAGCTCCATCTGTTTTCCCCTGTCTTGGGAAGCTGAGTATTTCAGCCCTGGGAAGTACATGGGGATGTCCCGCCAGGTCTGGGACTTGAACCGTGGTCAGCCATGTGGAAATCCAGCACCCCTAACCACCACGCCACTTGCTGACCCCCGAAATTTTTTACTTTTTAATTTGCTATTAGGGTATGTGCGCTTGCAGGGAAGAGACAGGAAAAGTGAGAAAGCATCCCCCAGGGGAATGGCCACACCACGATCCCTTCTTCATTTTCCCCTCGGAATTTAAGGCACATGCACCTGGTGTTTTTCAAGTGGCCGGGTCTAGGACTCCAACAGTGAGGTTGGCCACGTGGAATCCTGTGACATAGCTGCTACACCTCCCACTGGCCCCGAAAGTCATGTATATTTAACATGTCCACCTTGATGTTTGGAAGATGCTGAATGTTTTGATTCTGAAAGGTAGGGGTCCTCAGTCCATCACAGCTCAGGAAACAGGCTCAGAAAGGGCACATGAGTTGCCCACAGCCACGCCGCTGTGCGAGGCGGGGCCAGGGGTCTGACTGAGGGCCTCACACTTTGCCCTCAGACACTGAATACAAGACCAGAGGATGCGAGGAAGGACAAATTCTTCGGCGTGGGAGTGAGAGCACCTGCCATGAGTGAGATACAGATGGACGGACAGAGCTGGGGGTGCAGAGCTTGTGCCCAGGTGCATGGCAGAGCCCCAGCCCGAGACGTCTGGGCCATGGCTGTGGCCTCTGTAAGCCAAGGGAGCAGCTCACCAGGGCAGTCAATGGAGAAGGGCCGGACAAAGGGCTCTGAGCTTGTGGCCTTGGCTGGGATGACCCCTTCCTGGCCCCTCCTCTGCACCGATGCACGGAATAGCTGTGTTCAGACAGACAGACGGACAGCTTAACCTTGACCTCTCAACTGGTTGATCATCACTGGGGCCCCCATTCCACCCTAGGAGGCAGATTTCACAGAAAGGACTTTCAGGGGGCCAGCAGGTAGCATGGTGGTTAGGGCACTAAACTCTCACATAGTGGACCGCAGTTCGAAACCTGAACCTGGTGGCTTGCTTTCTTGCTTTCCCTTCCTCTCCCTGTCCCTCCCTCTCTATCTCTTTTAGTGAGCCTTATAGCAAACTTAAATATATATATATATATGAAGGACCAGCAGATGATGTGATAGTTACATTGCTGGACTCCCACGTAGTCAACTGTAGTTCGAGTCCTGGACCCGGTGGCTTAAAAACCTCATGTTGAACACATGTGCGTGCGTGCCCAAGATCCTGAGAGGAGAATGGAGGAGAAGGGAATGTGGCGTGGCCATCTCCTGGGGGGGGGGGCGGATTTCTTGCTTTCTTTCTCTCTGTCTATCCAGCAAGTGCACGTACCCTATAGCAAAAATCTCTCATTAAAAAAAAAAAAAAAGATAAATAATTTTCAAAAGGAAAGGGCTTTCAGAGGCTTTCAGGTCCAGCTCTGCTGGACCAATTCTTGAAGAGGTTGGGCCTGGGTGGGGGGGAGGGGACAGGCTAAAGTGCTTCTACCCTGGGCACGTGATAGCCTGGGGTGTGGCTCTCCCCGGGAGGGGTGGGCAGCCGGGTGCCCTCTCCCCCACTCTCATGCCTATGGAACCCACACACCAGCCAGGTCCCAGCCTCTACGCAGGCCAGAGGGCTATGGCTGGTGAGGTTGGAGGTGGGGATGAGGACTGGGTGTTCTAACAGCCTCCAGGTTGGGGTTCAGGTCCTGGCTTCGAAGCTAAGGATGAGGATATGGCCCCCAGGGAGGCAGGATGACAAGGTTTGGGCTAGGGGGGCTCCTCTCAGTCTTGGAAGTAGGGGAACAAGCCCTGACAACTAGACCCAGATGGGTGAATTCGCAGAGATCTTTTCCCTAACTTTCCTATCTATGCAGACATCACTAATCAATCAGTTTTCTTTGTCTGGACAAAGAGCTCAGAATCTCTCCACCCAGGGCCTCAGCCAACCCCTGCCAGCCATCAGAGCAGACATATGAGATGCCATAGCTGTCGCCCTTCCCCCTGACCTCCTGGAGCTTGTCGGAGAGACTCCGGGAAAGACCACGTTACTGCTTTATTGGGAGGGGAATACACTCGGTCACAATGCAAGGTCCTGAGCCCAGCAAGATCTCCAGCTCCAGGTGCAGCTGGTTGGCCGTGACTCTGTAGTGGCCCTTGATCAAGCCCCGGGAGGTGCAGGAGTGGCACCTCCAGTAGGCCTGGATGATGCGCGCGGCGTCCAGCACGCGGCAGTAGCGCCGGCGCACCTGCCACATGCGGGCCCAGGACTGCAGCCTGACCGCCGCCCACTCCTTCCGCAAGTAGCTCTCCCGCTCGGCCCGCCGCCTCTTCTCCAGGACCCTGGATAGCGTCTTCCGCCACCAGCACTGGATGATCCAGGCTCTGAGGGCGGCGTGCAGCAGCACCCGGCGGACCAGCGTGCCCCGCCACCAGGCCTGGATCCTTATGGCTGTCTTGTCTTTTTCAGAGAGCGCCTTTTGGTTGCCTGGGAACTTGCAAGAAAAAAGAGGGGGCATTCAGGCAGTGCTCTCCACCCACCTCAGCCCTGTGGGGTGCCAGGAAAGGCCCTGACTCCCTATTAACAGTCGCCCCAGAAATTCAGCAGCGCTGGGCAAGGCCTGGCTGGAGCCAGAAACCAGGGAAGTGCCTGTCTCTGCCTCCGCTGGCTAAAGGCTGCAAGCACGTCACCTTGCCCCTTGTCTCAGCGTCCTGCAAGCACGTCACCTTGCCCCTTGTCTCAGCGTCTGCGTCTGTGAAACAGGTGCACCTGTCCTGTCTACCCACTTTCCCCATGGGTCGGGTTAGCCAGCTAGAGGGAGAAGCTACCATGGTCCATGGCACGTCCCTCCACACTCCTCCCGCCTGCGGGAGCACCAACCTCCTTTTCTCTGCCCGCCCCTCCCTCCCTGACTCCACTGCGAATCAGCTGTTCCCTCCCTCCATCGCATCATAGCATCGCTCCCCACCCACACAGTTGGCATCTCTTATCTCGTCACCACTGTCGCTTCTCTGAACTTTCACATTTTGGCAAACACATACTCACAGTCTCACACGATTCTAACTGAGCCTGACTTCCCGGATCTTGGTCATTTCCTTCCCCAACCACAGCCCGTCAGCCCCAGCCCCGCGTGGTCTGGAGTGGCATACTTCGCGACGTTCACATTAGCATTATCCACTGTCTGTGTCCCCACTAGAGCCGGAGTGTCAGCCATAAAGGAGATAGGGAGAGAAGACACATGAGAATGGCTGACCCCTGCATCTAGCTCAGGGCCGTGTAAATACATGAGCCACACCCTGGGATGCCGGGCCCCAACATGCAGGCAGGGCCCCTCCTACCTTTACCTCGGTCTGTGGGGCTGGGGGTGCTGCCGGCAGTGCGGCCGGTGGTGCGGTGGGTGGTGCTGCTGGTAAATTGGTCGGCTCCCCCTTCTGAGGGTTGTCATATTCAGTGCGATTACTCATTTCTTTAGATTTTTCTTCCTCCTGAATCAGCAGGTAGAGGTGACGCAGAATAATACTTCTGTCCCTCCCTCACCAGCACACCTCAGCTTCCAGGGCTTCCCAGAGTCTTCAGAAGGCAGGGATCCCTCCATCCTGAGAGATCTTGGGGACACCCCTAACAAGCCTAATGTGTCTGGATCTGTCTTACTCACAATTGGTCACACATGGGTTGGGTGCAGATGGTTCAAATCCCCTCAGGTCACTGTTCTCCCAGCCATGGCGCAGGCGGAAAAAGGAGGGGAGGCCTGTGATGTCATAAGGGCAGCTATGACGCAGGCACCATGATGGCTCCTGACACTTGAGTTCCCAGTCTAGAAGAGCAATGGTCACGTAGAACTACCTCCACCCCTTGGTTAGACAAACATTTGGCCCGGGCTACCTCTCAGCAGCGCCGATCAAAGGCCCTGCCTGATTGGAGGGTAGAGTGTAAGTGCTCCTACCTGCTCTGTTCGGCCAATCCCCCTAGGAGGTGCTTTATTATTTGATTTGATTTGATTATTTTTATTGAGAGAGATTTTTGCTATAGGGTGCATGTGCTCACTGGAGAGACAGAGAGAGAGAAAGTGAGAAATCACCCCTCAGAGAGGACGGCCACACCACAGTCCCTTCTCCATTCTCCTCTCAGAATTTTGGGCACGCATGCACACGTGCTGTAAAGAGGCTTTTTCTGAGGGCCAACAGGTGACATGGTGGTTAAGGTTGCTGGACTCCCACATAACTGACTGCGGTTCAAGTCCCGGACCTGGTAACTTGTTTTCCCCTGCCTCCCCCCGGCCCCCACTCTGTCCCTCTCTGGTCAATTTTTAAAATAAAAAAATAAAGATAAAGATAAATAAAATAATTCTTTTTTTTTTTTTAAAGGATTTTTCTGTAGTCTTCATGTTTCTTAATGAATTAAACCACCACACCACTTTGCTGGCCCTGAAATGAAATTTTATATATTTCATCTTTTCACACATGTGGAAATGATTTGGTACTGCTAAATACTCTTATAAATCCAGAAGCATACAATTTTGGCTGGGACTTTTCATCACTTGGGAATGATTTACAGAGTTCTATTAAATTCTATTGATATTTACTCTGAAGCACGTCACTGCTTCGTAGATTCATTACTTCCCATTGGAAAGTAGGTCATTGCTCCTCAGTTGCTAAAATATATTTAGAAATACAGAAATGCCCGGCATACCTTCACAGAAGTCTGAAAAGCGCTTGCTGCTAGAACTGTAGTTTGAGGTCAGAGTAAACATCACTGCAAATTTGTGTGGGAATGGATCTCGCACTTGTTTGAACTTTTTTTTTTTTTTTTTTTGGAGAAGTTTTTCGCTATAGGGCGCGTGCGCTCGCCAGACAGACAGAGAGAGACAGAGAGACAGAAAGCGAGAAATCACCCCCCGGGGGGATGGTCACGCCGCAATCCCTTCTCCTCCATTCTCCTCTGGGGATCTTGGGCACGCACGCTCACGCGCCCGGCGTGAGTTGTAAGCCACCGGGTCCGAGACGCGAACCACGGTCGACTACGTGGGAGTCCAGCGACATAGCCATTACGCTAACTGCTGGTTCCCTTGTTTGAACTTTTGACAGCTCAGGAAAAACACAGAGCAGCCTGATATTGCTGTGATTCTAAATTACTTGCTGTCAGGATGACTTTACGATGGAACAAGTTTCACACTAAGCATTTGTGTCGCCCTTTAATTTTGGGTATAATTCATTAAGAAACATGCAGACTGCAGAAAAAGCCTCTTTCCAGTGTCATTCAGTGGTAGAGAAGAGTAGCTGAAGGTAGATTTTCTCCTTCAGAAAAATTTCAATCTTCAACCTGAGCTTAAAAATTCCTAATAAGGGGCTGGCACGTAGTGTGGTAGTTAGGGTGCTGGACTGTGGTTCAAGTCCCAGACCTGGCAGCTTGCTTGCCTTCTCACTTTCCTGATTTCTCTCTCTCTCTGGTCAAGTTAAATAATGCTAATAATAACAACAAATAAAATTAAATAGATAAATAAATCTTAAAAGTAACTTAAAAAATAGTTCCTGGTAAAAGAGCTGGCAGGTGGCATAGTGCTTAAGGTGCTGGGCCAACATAGCCAACTGCAATTAGAGTCCTGGATTTGGCAGCTTGAAAATCACACCAGGAGTGTGTGTGTGCATGCCCAAGATCCCAGGAGGAGATTAGAGAAGGGATTGTAGTGTGGCCACCCTCCCAGGGAAAATGTCTCGTTTTCCCTCTTTCCATCTCTCTCTGGTGAGCACTGTGGCAAAAAACATGGGTGTCCTATGGTAAAAACCTAAAAAAAAAGAAAAAAGAAAAAGAGTTCACGGTAAAACCTTAACATTGCTAAGCTATGGGACTGTCATGTGGTTGGGCAAGTCGGCATATGCAGCTTTTATTTCTGACAAAAATTCTTGGAACGAATGATTGTCAAGTCAATAACGCCAAGCAAAGTTTAACATTGACACTACCAGTTCAGTAATAAGTAGATTCCAATATTTTCCACAAATCACCTCCCAACAGATAATGCAATGAATAACCATAAGCTCTAACCTCATATTTTCCTAAGCTTGCTTGCTTGCTTTCTTTTTAAGAGAGATTTTTGTTATAGGGTGCATGCACTCACTGGAGAGACAGAGAGACAGAAAATGAGGTCACCTCCTGGAGGGATGGCCACACCGCAACCCTTCTCCTCCATTCTCCTCTTGGGATCTTGGGCACACACGCACATGCACCTGGAGTGAGTTTTAAGCCACTGGGTCTGGGATTCAAACTGCAGTCGACTACATGGGAGTCTGGTGATGTAACCATTAGCCATCTGCTGGTCCCTCAATAGCTTTCTAAGTTTGTGCCACTAAGCCCTTTTTCCCTGCTCCACACAAACCTTCACTACCATCATTTAATATTTTTATCCAAAATGTGTTTATTGGGATGGTTTCCCCACTCCTCTTGAGTCAGGGTGCTTTTAGTGCTGTTTTCCTGCTGAAGGAACGTCTTCCTGTAAGTCTCACTTTTCCTCCCGGAGGCTGGCAGAGGACAGTGGAGCAGCCGATGCACAAAACTGTCATTTGTGAGTGGCTAAAGACTGATGGTTTTATAGAATCCTGGGGAATCGAACCTCCATGAAGTAGGAATTTGGGCTCTGCACCAGACACTGTTGTTGTTGTTGTTAACTTTCGTCCCCCCCCTTTTCTTTAAAGAATTATTTATTTATTTAATTTATTATTATTACTATAAGTTTTTACATTTGCTATAGGTCATGTGTGCTCACCAGAGAGAGAGAAAGAGAGAGAAAGTGAGGAAGCGAGCTGCCAGGTCTGGGACTCAAACTGTGGTTGGCCGTGTGGTAGTCCCATGCCTTAACCATCAGACCACCTGCTGGCCCCACCAGCTGCTTCTTGTGTTTCCTTCTGTCTTCTAGACAGGAATGAGATATGTCCTCTGTGAGAGCCATGTTCTTGCAGGGAGGTCATCGCCACCGGAAAGGTACTACTGTCATTTTCTTTTTCTTTTTTTTTTTCTTGAGAGATTTTTGCTAGAAGGCACCTGTGCTCACTGGAGAGACAGAGAGAGACAAAAAGACAGAAAGTGAGAAGTGACCCCCCCCTAGGGGGGATAGTCACGCCACATCCCTTTTCTTCCATTCTCCTCTCAAGATTTTGGGCACACCCAGTGTGAGTTTCAGCCACTGAGTCTGGGACTCAAACCACGGTTGACCATGTGGGAGTCCAGCACCTTACCCACTATGCCACCTGCTGGCCCCTAGTTTTATCTTGGCAGATTCCATTTCAGGTTGTTTGAAGTAACTTTTTCTCAACTTCTTCAATACAGTCTTCCCTCTATTTTTTCCACACACACACTCTTATAGGTTAATTCTTCAGCCCCTTCAGCACGTATCTCTTCAATAAATAACAGCTGAGTTGTATCGGTACATCTGTCGACTCATTAAGAGCCAAGGAAAACTGCTTGAAAATATTTGCTTTGTTTGTAAATTGACTATTGACGCTGTTTCCCAAGTCATCCACTATTTGAACAGCTATTCTCACTGAAAGGCTAATAGGGTCAAGTTTATTTTCTCTGGACACATGTCTTCAGCTGCTGAAATCTAATTTAATTAACTCACTCTACTGGTAAACAGCTTTTCCTGCTTGACTAGGAAATGAGCAACTTGGAGACTTATTTTGCTTGCATCCTCACTTTCTTTTTTCTATTTTTTAAGGTTATTTTAAATTTTAAAAAATTGGGGCTTGCAGGTGTCGTGGTGGTTAAGGATGCCAGATTCCCATATGGGCGACTGTGGTCTGAATCCCGGACCTGGTGGCTTGCTTTCTCACTTTCCCTCTCTTTCTCTCTTTCTCTCTGTTCCTCTCTGGTCAAATTTAAATAAATAAATAAAGTTCAATTTTTAAAAATGTCTTAAAAATTTCTTTTTAATTAAATTTTTTTTTCTAGCTTGCTATAGGGCACATATGAGAGAGAGAGAAGTGTGAGACCACCTCCCAGGGTGGATAACCACGCCACAATCCCTTCTCCTCTATTCTTCTTGTTGGATTTTGGGCACACACACATGCATGTGCGCTCAGTGCGGTTTTTTTTTTTGAGAGGTTTTTGCTATAGGGTGCGTGCGCTCGCCAGACAGAGAGAGACAGAGAGATAGAAAGCAGGAAATCACCCCCCAGGGGGGATGGCCACGCCGCAATCCCTTCTCCTCCATTCTCCTCTCGGGATCTTGGCCATGCACGCACACACACACCCGGCGTGAGTTTAAGCCGCCGGGTCCGGGACTCGAACCACGGTTGAATACGTGGGAGTCCAGCGACATAGCCATTACGCTAACTGCTGGTACCAGTGCGTTTTTTTTTTAAAGCTGGCAGGTCTAGGGTTTGAACCACAAAGTCGGCCCTGTGGATCCAGCCACTTAGCCTCCATGCCACCTGTTGGCCCATGACATTGGTTGCTTTTTTTTTTTTCTCTCTCTTTTTTTTTTTTGGAGAGGTTTTTGCTATAGGGCGCGTGCACTCGCCAGACAGAGAGAGACATAGAGACAGAAAGCAAGAAATCACTCCCCCAGAGGGGATGGTCACGCCGCAATCCCTTTTTCTCCATTCTCCTCCATTCTCCTCTCGGGATCTTGGGCACACATGCACATGTGCCCGGCGTGAGTTTTAAGCCACCGGGTCCAGGATGCGAACTGCAGTCGACTACGTGGGAGTCCAGCGACATAGCCATTACGCTAACTGCTGGTTCCCAACATTGGTTGCTTTTTGTTTGCGTAACATTTGGGACCAGCAGGTGGCATAGTAGTCAAGGCGCCGGACTCCCACGTAGTGGACCACAGGTCAAGTCCCGGACCTGGCAGCTTAAAACTCATGCTGGGTGGGGCCAGCAGATGGTATAGTGGTTATGTGGCTGGATGCTCACGTGGTCCACCGTGCTTTGAGGCCTAGACCCTGTGACTTTGAAAACTCATGCTGGGACCAGCAGGTGGCATGGTGGTTAAGGTGCTGGACACTCCCACATGACTGACCATGGTTCAAGTCCCAGACCTGGTGGCTTGCTTTCTCACTTTCTCTCTTTCTGTTTCTCTCTGATCGAATTAAAATGAATGAATGAATGAATAAAATTAAATAAACAATTATTTAAAAACAAAACAAAACAAAAAAAAACCCTCATGCCAGGCACAAGTGTGTGCATGCCCAAGATCCCAAGAGAAGAATGGAAGAAAAGGGGTTGTGGTGTCGTTCTGTCTTTGTCTCTCTCTGTCTCTCCAGCGAGCGTACATGCCCTATAGCAAAAATCTCTCTCAAAGAAAAAAAAAAAAGCAGTGCTATATCTGAAGTCTCTTCTCTGGAAGTTTGGGATGTACACTCGCAATAAAAAACAAGCCACAGTGCAGCAGTGCGTGCAGCACTCCAACACCGTTTGGTTTAATTGCCCCACTTTGGTCTCTGTGTGTGAGCAGCACTGGGAGGGGGATGAGCGTGCCCATATGGTCCCTGTGGCTATAAAACTGGATGGCCGTGGCGCTAGAACGATGGAGGTCCTAATCCATATCGTCTCCTCAGGATGCTTCCCACCCTCCCTGTCCACGCGTTGTACTCACTCACTCTCCCAGCCTCTAGCTCCTGTCATCTTTCCCATCTTCTTCCCACTAACTGCACCGACATCCGCCCCAGCCTCAAATGGCTTCCCCCTCAGCCCTGCGTCCTCCCTGCCGGCCTGTCCCCAATTCCTCATTCATATTCTGAATGCATTCCTCAGTGACTCGGAGGGAAACCAGGAGCTCAGACTACCCAGGTGGGTCTTCAGAGGCAGAAATGGACATAGGCAGAAATGGGGTCCTGTCCGTGCAGTGGTCACCCCTCATCCGAGTGCTTCTGGTTTTGAGGTCTTTGGGGGCAGAGGGAGACAGGAGGGCATTTCACCTGAAACCGTTTGAGTCAAGATGGAGGTCCAGCTGGCCTGGGGGCTTCATGGGATTGTCCCGCCTGCGTGTGTCTTTCTCTCCCAGGGGCCCAATAACTGGCTGACTTGCAGATAGGCTAGACATGGGGGTGGTTAGCCGGACTGAGGGAGTTCACCTTGTTCCCCAATTATCCCACTGTCTTCCTCAGAGGTAATCATTGTTACTTTTGGTGGATATCTTCCCATCTCTGCCCCTTATTGATTGATTGATTGATTTACTTTAAAGATTTATTTATTTATATTTGTTATTTGTTATTAATATTTATTTATTTTTTAAATTTTGACCAGAGACAGAGAAAGAGAAAGTGAGAAAGCAAGCCATCAGGTCTGGGTCTATGAACCATGAGCGGCCATGTGGGAGTCCAGCACTTTAACTACTATGCCACCTGCCCCCCTCCCTGCCCCTTATTAAGATAATGCCTTTACAACAAGGGTCCCCAGTCCCAGGGCTGCAGCATGGCCTGTGAGGAACTGGGTCACACAGCAGGAGGTGAGTGGCAGGAAGCGAGTGAAGCTTCACCTGTATTTACAGCTGCTCCCCATTGCTCTCATTACCACCTCCACTTCCGGTCAGATCAGCAGCAGCATTTGATTCTCAAGGCAGCACAAACTCTGTCGTGAACTGGGCAAGCAAGCGATCTGGGTTGTGCACTCTTTATAAGAATCCAGTGCCTGGAGATCTGAAGTGGAGCTGAGGCAGTGATACTCGTGCTGGGGAGTGGCCGCAAATATTGTGTTATGGTGAGTGTAATTATTTCATTATATACAATGTAATAATATAGAAATAAAGTGCACAGTAAATGTAATGCACTTAAATCATCCCTAAACCATCCTCCACCCCAACCCTTTCAGTCTGTGGAAAAATTGTCTTCTGTGAACTTGGTCCCTGAGGGCAAAAGGTCGAGAATTGCTGCTTTACAACACGTTTGTATTGTTGCGGAAAACCAGACCAGACAGACTACAGGGGAACTAAAAGGCAGACCTCCGGAGAGATAGGAGTAACTCTTCAATATGCGGACGAGTTTAGAGGAGTTAACACTCAGCATCTCCGGCCTGCTTGGGGGTCGAGCACAGTCTTTTATTGGGAAGTTTGGGGAGGGGCGGCTCTCAGAGGGCTTAGGGTATCCTATCAGGGAGAAGTCTATCCGGAAGAAGCAGTCCATTAGGAAGATGTAGCCTAGAGCTTGTTCTCAGGAAGAAGGGTTAGATAACCAGGATGTCCAAGTCTCAAGGTCTCAGATTGCTTTTTATCACTTCAGAGGAGCAAGGGCAGAGGCAGTGAATTCTCAGAGGCCTGGGAAATGTCGGCAATGCTAGCCTTGGGCTATTGTGAGTTCCAGGCCCATCTACATCAGTATAAACGTATGCTTATGTGGAGAGAACTTGGTTCTTCATTGCGATTTGTTTCACTTGCTAAATCTTACACACAATTCCGTATTGGTACATAGAGAGCAAGTGCATTCTAATTTATTATTATTTGGTATACCATTGTTTAAATGAACTGAAATCCATTGCGTAAATGCCAGCTGGGTGGGACCAGCAGTTAGCGTAATGGCTGTCGCTGGACTCCCATGTAGTCGGCCGCAGTTTGAGTCCCGGACCCGGCGGTTTAAGCTCACGCCGGGCGCGTGTGCGTGTGTGCGTGCCCAAGATCCTGAGAGGAGAATGGAGGAGAAGGGATTGTGCCGTGGCCATCCCCCCGGGGGGTAATTTCTCGCTTTCTGTCTCTCCGTCTCTCTGTGTCTTTCTAGTGAGCGCATGCGCCCTATAGCAAAAACCTCTCCAAAAAAACAAAAAAAATATACCAGCTGGGTATACACTATATACCTTTGTGTCAACGGGCCAGTGTTTGGGGTGTTCTTTGTAGACAGAAGTCTGGCCGTTCTGGCAGGCAAGAAAGGACAGTGTTCTAGGTCTTTCTTCGAGAAGGCCTAGCAGTTGGGAGCCATGCAGGTGCCCGCATCACAGCCACCCTTATGACATCGCTTCTCTCCCTATTCCACTCTTCCCGGGAGAGCCGTGGCTGGAGGAGTGCAGACCTGGGGGTGATGGGACCACCTCACCCCTAACCATGGGTAATTTAGCACAGTGCAGATCTGCATGGGTCTGACCATCCATCCTCAAGTCAGGGGAACTGAGTCCTTTGAAAGAGACAGCTCTACCCAAGCTTTCTGAGGGGACAGGGTAAGTCTCCCAGTTACGTCAGGAGAGGCTCCCCGATCATGTCTGAAGTTCCAGGAAAGGGCCAGGGGCGGAATCTGCGGCTGACTTGACACCTACTGGTGGGAGAGCACTCTGTCCCGTTTTCCTCCCTAAAATATGATGACAGAGAGACAGCAAACCCGTCTAGTTTTTCATTTACTTTTTGTTATTTGGCCTGTGGGACCATTGGATAGAGAGAGAAATCACTCCCAGAGGGGATGGCCATGCCACAATCCCTTCTCCTCTATTTCCCTCTAGGGATTTTAGGTATACACAGACACATACACACACACAGTGTGATTTTCAGACTATGGGGTTCGGGACGGGAACCACACAATTGTCCATGTGAGATGCAGCTGCCTTAACCACCATGCCACCGGCTGGCCCAATTCTGTTTATTTATTTAGTTAGTTAGTTGGTTATTTTTATTGAGAGGTTTTTGCTATAGGGCATATGCGCTTGCCAGAAAGACAGAGAGAGAGACAGACAGAAAATGAGAAATCACTTCCCAGGGGGGTTGGCCATGCCACAATCCCTTCTCCTCCATTCTCCTCTCGGGATCTTGGGCATGCACGCACACGTGCCCGGCGAGTTTAAGCCATCAGGTCCAGGACTCAAACTGTGGTTGACTACGTGGGAGTTCAGCAATGTAGACATTATGCTAATTGCTGGTCCCTATTCTTTTATTTATTTTTAAAGACATATTCTTTTCCTTTTCTTTTTTTAATTGCAAGAAGACACACACATTTGTCAGAGAGAGAGAGAGAGAGAGAGAGAGAGAGAGAGAGAGAGAGAGAGAACCCTCTGATGGGCATGGTCATGTCGTAATCCTTTTTCCTCCATTTTCCCTCCTGTCGGGGTTTCGGGCACACACACGTGCACAGCTGTCATGTTTCAAACCTTTGGGGGCCAGGATTCAAACTGCAGTTGGCCATTTGGGATCTGGCTCCCAACACACAGTGTTTAACCACTGTGCTATGGGGCTGACAGCAAACCGTTTAAAATTGTTGTTGATGATAGTGATGAAATCAAACTGATAGAATGGAGCTTGAAGGAATAGAGAAGAGAGAGGGAAGCAGCCCCACCCCTACCGCCAACCCCCCAACTGCCACTGCCTTTTCCACAACCCTGTAGGTAAATGGGTCCAGGCTGTGCATGTTGAGAAAAGCCTTGATTTGCCACATTGAAAAAATATATATATAGTTTAGTTTATTTACTACTATTATTATTTTTTAATTTGACCAGATAGAAAGAAAGGGAAAGTGAGAAAGCAAACCACCAGGCCCAGGACTCAAACCACAACTGGCTATGTGGGAGTCCAGTGCCTTAACCACTAGGCTACCTGCTGGCCCCTGCTACTTTTTTTTTTTTTTTTCCATAGAGAGCATGAGAGCATGAGTTCAAGGAGACAGACAGAGACAGTGAGGAAAAGTGAGGAATCACCTCCTCGGGGGATAGCCACACTGCAATCTCTTCTCAGCTATTCTCCTCCTGGGACTTTGGCCACACAGCCACACATGTCCGGCATGATTTCCAAGTCACTAAGTCCAGGACTCAAACCATGGTCAGCCGCCACCATGCCACCTGTTGGGCACTGCCACATTTTTTACTCCAGTGGTCCAGCAGAGTAACTCAAAGGTCTGTGACCATGTCATTTATTGTCCACGAAAGACAATAAAAAGGGGTGACAGGTATAGACTCTGGCTGTCTAGGCCAGCTGGGACCAGTAGTCGTATACAGAGCTGGAATGAAGAGGGACTGACCTTTCCTGGGCTGTCCTTTCTCCCATTTCCTCCGTAGGTGGGAAGATGCAGGTCTGGCCGCGATGTGCACTGTCAACTGTGGCAGAGGGAGGCGGAGGAGTGCGAGCCCCGACCACGCAGGGTTGGGAGCTGCAAGCTGGAACTGTGTTTGGGGAATGCCAGGGCTAGGCACAGGGAGGCATAGGGAGCCACCATCTACAGTGTGTGTGTGTGTGTGTGTGTGTGTACTGAGGTATGTGTTCCAAGCTGTAAATAACGGGTGTGAGGTGGAGGAATCTTTTACCCCTCTGGCCAGGCAGAGCAGACACAGCAAACGCAAGTTTAACCTGAAGCCAGAGGTGAGGGGGCGGGGGAGCAGGTGGGAGGAGTCTGCAGGGACAAGGTATGGCTCCAAGGTAGGCATTTGGGCCCAGGTGACAGTCGCAGCTCTGTCACCTGTCAATCACAGTGTTCCTGCTCTGGACTGACCTACCAGGTCTGCAGGAGTCTGGGAGAGGGAGCCGATTTTACAGGTGCGGACATTGAGACAGAGGTCTGGGGATGTGTCCCTGTTCATTAACCAGGGAGCGGCGGAGGCAGAAACCTACCAGATCTTGGCTCCGGTTTTTGCCCTGCCCACGTGCAGGAAGGAGTGAATGTTCCTAGAGAATCAGGCCCCTTTCCTGGTACAGCCTGAACTTCCGGAATGTCCTGAGTATTTCCCGTCTTTTTTGGTCAGGTTCAAAAGAGAACACGATGCAGGCGTCTGCGGCCGTGGCCATCCAGGCGTGGTGGCGGGGCACACTGGTGCGCCGGACGCTGCTGCACGCGGCCCTCAAAGCTTGGATTATTCAGAGCTGGTGGAGGCAGATCATGGCGAAAGTGCTGGCCAAGAGACGGCGGGCGGCGCTGGAGGCGTACGCGCGGCACGAATGGGCGGCGGTCAGGCTGCAGTCCTGGTTCCGCATGTGGCGCATCCGCCAGCGCTACTGCCGTCTGCTCCACGCCGCTCGCATCATCCAGGGCTACTGGCGCTGGCATAACTGCCACACCCGGGGCTATATTGAAGGCCACTACGAACTCAAAGCAAACCAGCTGAACATTGAGCTTGAAATTTCTCTGGGCCCCCAGGCTTGTAAGGTGCAGCAATGCATACCCCTTCCAGTAAAAGAATAACCAGGTCTGCTACATCTGTGTCCGGGCTCTTTTTATCAGACCTATTTCCAAGAGGTCATGGTTTGACCTGGTGATGGCAGATACCAGGCCTCTCCCTGATTAGCTGTGAAGCATCAGCAGAGGTTGTCCGGAGTCCCATGGAGAGAAGGATTCTAAAAGCCCCGGGGTGGATGAGCAGAGTTTGTGATGGATTAGTAATATCTGTACAGATGGGAGGGTGGTGGTTTCAGGGTTGGCCAGTCAACCAACCTTAGGGAGGTAGGGGCCCCCCTCTGGCATGCTGTGTTGACCCGAATCACAAACCACTCCAAGGACATGCACTCTGAAGGGCAAAGGAAAAGCTGGGAACCTGAGGTTAGGATTTTGCATTTAAAGTGAACATTTGGTTTATTTCCATATCAGTTGATTGTCTTTTTTCGTTCAAGTTGTAGTTTTATTGGTTCTTGGTATGAGTGATTTTCTATTGTATCCTGGGCATTACTGGAGTTAGGAATCTCTTGATGCTATTTAAATATTTATTTGTTTTTAATTTTTATTTGTTTATTTTAACTGCCGGAAGGCACATGTACTCACCACAGAGAGACAGAAAGAGAGAGTGGGAGGGAGGAAGCACCCCCCCAGGAGGTATGACCCCACCACGATCTCTTCTCCTTCATTCTCCCTTGGGATTTTGGGCATGTGCACACATTCACCTGGTATGTTTTTTCAAGTTCCCGGATCTGAGACTTGAGCTGTGCTGTTGATCATGTGGGATCCAGTCGCCTTAACCACCACGCTGCCTGGCTGGCTCATGGGAAGGCCTTTCTTACTTGTTTTTTGTTTGTTTTTGTCTGTTGGAAGTTTGGGGTTATAGGTCTCTCTGGTACCCACTCTAAGATGTTATACTGTAATAATACTATTATTCCTTTTATAGGATGTTCTAGAAAGGGGAAAATATATATATATGGACAGAATGCAGACCAGTGGTTGCAAGGCTTTTCATTAATTATTATTTTTTAAACTACTATTTTATTTAACTTTATTTATTTATTTATTTATTTATTTATTTATTTATTTAAATTTGGGACCAGCAGTTGGTGTAATGGCTATGTCGCTGGACTCCCATGTAGTCAACCGTGGTTTGAGTCCTGGACCCAGTGGCTTAGACTCACGCCGGGCCCATGTGCGTGCGTGCCCAAGATCCTGAGAGGAGAATGGAGGAGAAGGGATTGTGGCGTGGCTATCCCCCCCCGGGGGGTGATTTCTTGCTTTCTGTCTCTCTGTCTCTCTCTGTCTTTCTGGCGAGCGCACGCACCCTATAGCAAAAACCTCTCAAAAAAAATTTTTTTTTAAAGTAAATTTGACCAGAGAGAGAGAGTAAAAGTGAGAAAACAAACTGCCAGGCCCAGGACTCGAACTGCAGTCAACCATGTGGGAGTCCAGTATCCTTAACTACCATACCACCTATTGGTCCTGGTTATAAGGTTTTGGTGGTGGAGTAGTGGTTGACTCCAGAGGCATACAGATAATCCTGGTATCTGTATTTGAAGCTGTCATTGGGTGCATCTACATGTTCTCCAGTATTAAGGAATTATTGTCAATGTTGAAAGATACAATAATAATATTGTATTTTTACACATTTCTCATCTATTAAAGATATATACAAATGCTTTTAGGAATTATGTGATGTAATTTTTATTATTATTATTTTTAAATTATGTTTTGGGGCCAGACAATGGCGTGGTGGTTAAGGCAGCTGGGTTCCACGAGGCCGACTGTGATTCGAGTCCTGGACCCAGTGGCTTAAGAATCATGCTGGGTGCATGTGCATGTGCATCCAAAATCCCAAGAGGAGAAGGGATTGCAGTGGGGCCATCCCCTTGGGGATGTTTCTCATTTTCCCTCTTTTTCTCTCTCTGGTGAGTGCACGTTCTCTATAACAAAACTAAATAAATTTGTTTTAAAAAATTAAAATACCTACTTCTCCCTTCAATAAGAAGTAGGTAGTCACTCTGTAGCTTGACTCAGAGAAGATACCTAAGAACAGAGGAATAAATACTGGATTTGGTCAGTTGGAATATTGATGATGTTGGTCAGGGCAGTCTCACTGGAGTGAGGAGGATAGAAGACCCCCTGGAATGAACTGAAGAGAAAACGGAAAATTACCTGTTGATGATAATGCATACATAATATCTTCGACTGAATCGATATACAGAGTATTCAGGATAGGAAATGCATTTGACATTGTGTAATGATACACAGTGATTGAATGTAAAATAATAATAAATAAAAAATAAAGATAGTTTTAAAAAGAATTATTTCTTTAATTTTATTTATTCACTCATTTATTTTCATTTGACAAGAGAGAGACAGAGAAAGAGAGAGAGGGAAAGTGAGAAAGCAAGCCACCAGGTCCAGGACTCAAACTGTGGTCAGCCCTGTGGGAGTATCCAGCGCCTTAACCACCATGCCACCTGCTGGTCCCCACAAAAAATAATTTTAAACAATACAATACACAGAGACCTTGAAAATAAAACAAGCCACCCAAAACCTAGAATATATGTTCCAAAGCTGCCAGGAGGAAGACTTCTGGACCAAAATGCTAGACTACACTATCTAGAGGCCTCTTTATGGGAAACTTCCGACTAGAACCACAAACTGTGCTAACCAGAGGCCTACAGAAAAAAATTCCTTCTGACCAGAATGCCAAAATACATATCCTGAAGTAACTTGGAGAAATACTTCTGGCCTAAAACACTAGACATCGAAACCTAAAGGTTTCAGGGAACGAGAATTCCATGGACAGGCAAAGACACCACTACCCAGAAGACACCGCGAGGGAAAAAGTCGGCCTTCGGAAAAGACTTCTGGGGCGAGATTCACAGTACAGTACCCGGTCGTCTCTAGGAGAAAAACTTCTAGATAAAACGATGGGATAAACTCCCTAGACTCTCTGGGGGAAAAGTTCCTGGAAGAAACGCCGACCACCTTACCCAGAGCACTCTGGGAGGAAACCTTTTGGGTAGAGCTAAAGTCTATATAATACAGAAGCCTAGGAAAGAAATTTAGGTACCAGAAAGCCAGAGTGTACTTTCCAGAGTGGCAAGGAAGAATTCTGGGCATGGACATCAGATTACACTGCCTAGAAACCAATGGGACATGAATTTTAGACAACACGAAAATATTCAGTTCCTGCTGGGGCCAGATGGAAGATCTCTAGACAGAAACACGAGACTATACTACTCAGAAGCCGCTGAAAAAAAGACTTGTCGGTGCGACCACAAGATCCACTAATCAGTGGCCTCCAGAAATAAAACTTCTGGCTACAATGCCATGAGAAAATTGCCAGAGTCCCTGAAGGCAATACTTCTGAAGCTAATGCCAGACTACAAAACCCTGAGGCTTCTGGGAGCAAGACACCCAGGCAGGGCCAAAACTACAACACCCAGAAGACACTGGGGAGGAAGAATTTCAGGGAGAATCAAGAATACTATACACAGAGGCCTTAAAAAGAAAACATGCAACCAAAAAACGAAAGCACACTTTCCACAGCTGCCAGGAGGTAGAATTTCGACTGTTAATGCCAGACTAATTACACTAGCTAGAGGCTTCTCGAATGGAGACTTCTGAGAAGAGATTCAGACTATACTATCCAGAAGTCTCTGGGAAGAAAACTTCCAGACAGAAAAACAGAATGAACTTCCTAGGCTGACGGGGAAGAGTCTTTGGCTGAAACGCCATATACCCTACAGCCAAAAAACAAACAACGGCCAAAAAACCCCACATAAAGCCATGCTGGTGAAATGCATTGGGAAACTTGCCTGGTGGAGGTATATAGCTATACATCTAAGCTGAGACAATGCCTGGGGACAGTTAGCTTTGCTCCGGCTGTCCCACTCTTCTGCAGGCACAGAAGAGGGAGGTGGCTGGGTCTGTCCCCTACATATCTGGAGGGAGAACATGCTGCTTGAACTTGACAGCGGGAGTGACTGACTGAAGAGGAAGCAGAAGGAAGAATGAAGGAGATGGGCTGAGTCATCGAGGTCGGTGATAGGGCGGAGGGGTAGCGGCAGAGAGAACATGGCTTGTGGACACCAAGAGACGCTGCAGACCAGGATAGACCTTTACTGGGGACGGAGGACACAGCGCCCCTTAGGAATTGATGATCTCAATGTGGAACTGCAGGTGGGTGGCCGTGACCACACAGTGGCCCCGGAGGAAAGTGCAGGTCTGGCAGTTGTGGCAGAGCCAGTGGCACCGGATGACATAGATGGCGCTGAGCACCTGGCAGTACCGCCAGTACACACGCCACATTCGGACCAGAGACTGGAGCTTGACCACGGCCCTCTCTCTGTCCACGTAGGCGGTCAGCGCTGCCCGCCGCTTCTTCTGCAGTAGCTTCATCACTGTCGCCCGCCACCAGCACTGGATGACCCAAGCCCTGAGGGCCGCGTGCAGCAGGGTCCGGCGCACCAGGGTGCCGCGCCACCAGGCCTGGATCTGTTCGGCTGCTTCTGTTTCCTCTCTCAGAGCTGCCTAGGCAGAGATAAGAGAAAGCGCTCAGAGAACCTGCTGCCACCGACCTCTAGGATCTTCTGGGGAGAGGCTGAGTTCTCTCTCGTCACTGTCAGCTTTTTCTCAGTGAGTTCAGCGGTGTTACTGGGACACTGACTAGGAGCCAAGAGGCCTAGTGGGGACCCTCTTCTGCCATTTTGGACACATCACTTCACAGACATAGTGTCACTCTCTCTCTCTCTTTGCTATAAACATGTGCACTTGCCAGAGAGAGACGGGGGTGGGGGGGGGAGTGAGAAAGCACCCGTCGGGGGGAACGGCCACCCTGCAATCTCTTCTCCTCCATTCTCTTCTAGGGACTTTTTGGCACACATGCACGCAAGCCCCGTGTGATCTTCTTTTTCTTTTCTTTTTTTTTTTTTTTTTTTAAGAATTATTTAATTTTATTTATTCATTCATTTATTTTGATTTGACCAGAGAGACACACACACACACACACACACAGAGAGAGAGAGAGAGAGAGAGAGAGAGGGAGGGAGGGAAAGTGAGAAAGCAAGCCACCAGGTCCAGGAATGGAACCGTGGTTCCCATGTGGGAATATTCAGCGCCTTAACCATCACGCCACCTGCTGGTCCTTTTTTTTTTTTTTTAAAGAATTACACCCAGTGTGATTTTCAAGCTGCTAGATCAGGGACTTGAACAGCACAATCGGCCACGTGGGATACAGCCATCTTTTTTTGTTTGTTTGTTTTAGACATTTTTGTATAGGGCACGTGCACTCACCAGAGAGACAGAGAGACACAAAGTGAGAAATCACCCCCGGAGGGGGATGGCCATGCCACAATCCCTTCTTCATTCTCCTCTTGGGATTTTGGGCATGCATACACATGTGCCTGGCGTGAGTTTCAAGTTGCCGAGGAGTCCAGCGCCTTAACCACCACGCCACCTGCTGGCCCCACGGTGCCATTCTCTTTTTTTTTTTTTTTGGAGAGGTTTTTGCTATAGGGCGCGTGCGCTCGCCAGACAGAGAGAGAGAGACATAGAGACAGAAAGCGAGAAATCGCCCCCCAGGGGGGATGGTCACGCCACAATCCCTTCTCCTCCGTTCTCCTCTCGGGATCTTGGGTATGCATGCACACGTGCCCGGCGTGTCTTTTAAGCCACCGGGTCCGGGACGTGAACCGCGGTCGACTACATGGGAGTCCAGCGACATAGCCATTACGCTAACTGCTGGTCCCCACGGTGCCATTCTCTTGACTCCCTCACGTATGCATGCATCAAGGGAAACCCCATTAATGTGGAAGGGTGTGTGAGGGGCGCAAGGGACCTTCTTAGTCACATTCCACTTCTGTGCTCTTGGAGTCGGGGAAGTCTGGCCTTGTAATAATTTTCCCTGGTTACCATCTGCTAATTCCAGTTCCAAACTGCTGGTGGCTGATTTCTCTCTGCCACAGCCACAGATTTTGGTACTGAGGTGGGTTTTCAGCACCCTTCCCGGCCTGCCGAGTCCTCGCATTCTCACCTCAACCCCATGCATTTTTCGATGACTTTTACTCTTTCCAGTTGTTCTGTGGGTCCATCAGACCCAGATACAGAGAGTCCAGGTCATGTAGACAGTAGAGGAAAAGGCCAATACTGAGTTTATTTTATTACACAGAAACTTAGATCTAGATTATTTTAGACTCTGTAGCCATAAAAAAGCAGAGATCCTACACCCCCCATGACATAGATATGAATATTCTGGATTTCTCTTACTCCAGCGGATTCTACCCACCTTCTCTTTCTTCTTCTTCTTCTCCTTCTTCCTCTCCTTCCTCTCCTGTGCCTGTTCCCATTCATATGTCACTTCAACATCTTCGACCTCGATTAAAACTAGATTGCCTTTGGTCTGTCAGAATCACATGGAAAATGTATAAATAAGTGGAAGTTGCTTCTCTTTACCGCTGTGCCCAAAGGCACTCGCTGTTTTCGCATTCCTTCCTTTCCCAAGACCTGAAAGGTCCAGGAGATACCACCACCCCCAGGCCACCAGTATATCTGGTCGTGTCTCTTACGCAACATTTAATCCCCATGGCCTGTCTCTACATGGTTCATTAGCCCCGACGTTTCTGCTCCCCAAGGCCTGGCATGAGTGATCTGAATGAGGGGGAGAGTCATGGATTCATAATGGCATTATGACACGAAGTTTAGGCTATCTGCCACGCAGATGGGTCTGCCCAGGAATAAGCTCCGAGAACTCCCGCCAGCCCGTTTCCCTGCTGTCAGAGCCGCGCCAGAGTCCCCCCGTGGAAAGATGGGGCACGTGAGTGGTGGTACAGACTGGGGCTCTCCTGTCACGTCCCTCCACAGGCCCTTCTCGGCAGTCACAGAGCAGAGGAGGGACCATGGCAGTTCACCCCCGCACACCCCTCCAGTGTCTTCTCAGACCTAGCCCTTCTGTTTTCCCTCCATTCAGGTGTCAGAACTTCATTGTGCCCTAGGAAATGACAACTCAGACCAGATGAATCTAGAAAGCAGTAAAATAAAGAGAAAAACTTGGGTCAGCCGGGTGGCACGGTGGTTGAGGCGGCTGAATCCCACATGGCCAACCGTGTAGTTGGAATCCTGGACCCAATGGCTTGAAAAACACACCGGGCACATGTGTGTGCATGCCCAAAATCCCAAGAGGAGAATGGAGAAGGAGGAATTGTGGCATGGCTATTCCCCTTGGTGGGGAGGGTGATTTCTCACTTTCCCCCCTCTCTGTCACTCTCTGGCTAGAACTTGCACCCTAAGCAAAAAAAAAAAAAAAAAAAAAAAATCTAAAAACAAACAAACAAAACAGCATTTAAAAATGATAATAATAATACTAAGTTCACCTTAAATAAGGCACCAAGACCACATAGATCCACACCTGAGTTTTCAGAAAACTTACATATTCGGGGCCAGCCAGGTCACACAGCCATCAGTGTGATTCAAGTCTTAGATTTGGCAGCTTGAAAAACATGCTATGCCCGTGTGCATGTGCCCCAATTCCTGAGAGGAGAATGGAAGAGAAAGGACTGCAGCATGGCCATCCTCTCTGGGGAGTGACTTCTCACTTTCCCTCTCTGTCTCTGTCTCTCTCTGGTGAGTGCATATGCCCCACAGTAAAAAACTAAAAAAAAGAAAACAACTTACATATTCAAATATTTACAATATGACTTTATTATTCAAATATACTGGAGAAGATAAAAATTTCCATCAAACATTTCAGGGTTTGTTCGGGCCAGTGTTAGTTTTCTGAAACACCCTGTTGACATTTAAAATATATATATATTTTACTTAACTTTATTTGTTATTATTTACTTAACTTTATTTATTATTAGTTATTATTATTTTACTTTATTTATTTATTTTTACCACTATGTGGCCTCCTGCTAAGTAGGGCCCTTACCTGCACCCTACCTGCTGGCCCATAACCGACATGATCTTTATGGTTTCTTTTTTTTGTTATTGAGGTTGGTCCCATTCTCCTCTCCCAGGTTTCTCAGCTCGGTCTCCTTTCCTGGATTCTCATAAGAACCAGTGGGTTTATGGTAGAGGCTCATGAACTTTCTATGAAAGGAGCCAGATAGTAGGGACATTAGGTTGATGTCCCTACAGTCCTTGTCACACTTACAGAGTTGTGGGCCGTAGTTTCCTGACCTCTGCCCTAGAGGGTAGAAGGCAACCAATCAGGAGAGAGCAGGGTGGCAGAAGTGAACATTGTTGCCGTGGTCAGTTCGGAGTGCTGACAAACCAGGGCAAGGCTACCATGAGTGTGGTCTGTGGACGAGAGCCGTGCGTGAGATGCTTGTTTCTACTGAGATAAATACAGACATTGAGGACGAGCATGTAGGTCTTTCCTTTGTTTTGTTTTGTTTTTTTTTCTTCTCTTTTTTCTAAAGGGTGCATGTGCTTGCCAGAGAGACAGAGAAAGAGAGGAAAAGTGAGAAATCACTCTCCAAGGGGGATGGCCACACAACAATCCCTTGTCCTCCATTCTCTTTTCAAGATTTGGGGTACACACGCACATGTCCCTAGAATGTTTTTTCCGAGCTACGTTGGTCCAGTAATGTCGTGTTTGTTCTGTTCAATTAAAAATACTGTTTATATTCTGCATGACTTCTCTCTCTATTTTTTTTTCCTAATTAATTTAAAAAAAAGCTTTTTTATTGCCATAGGATGTGTGTACTCACTGGAGAGAGGGAAAGAGAAAGCACCCCCCAACGGCATGTGATCACGCCACAGTCCCTTTCCTCCGTTTTTCTATCCCATCGAGATTTGGGGCGTGCACATACAGGTTTCGAGTGGTCGGGCAGGGACTGGAACTTGTCGCCATGTGGGATTCAGCTCCCTTAGCCACTGCACTACAGGGCTGACCCTCATAATTCGATGTTACAAAGGAGTTGGTTTATGATGAATTAACCTTTTTGTCAGAAGGTGGATGTCCTCACCTGGCAGGGACAGAGAGAAGGAGGAAGCAACCCCCGAGGGGCATGAACACACCCAGTCACCTCTCCTCCATGTCTCCATCCTCCCGGCAGGATCGTAGGGCACACACATGTGCTTGGTGTGTCTTTCAAGCTGCCAGGGCTGAGATTTGAACGATAGTCAGCCTCGTGGGATCTGCCTCCCTTAATCAGCAGACCACAGGACCAGCCCTAAAAATTAGGCTTTTTTTTTTTTTTGAGAGTTTTTTGCTATAGGGCGCGTGCGCTCGCCAGACAGACAGAGAGAGACATAGAGACAGAAAGCGAGAAATCACCCCCTAGGGGGGATGGTCACGCCGCAATCCCTTCTCCTCCATTCTCCTCTCGGGATCTTGGGCACGTACGCACATGCGCCCGGCGTGAGTTTTAAGCCACCGGTCCGGGACGTGAACCACGGTCGACTACGTGGGAGTCCAGCGACATAGCCATTATACTAACTGCTGGTTCCCAAAATTAGGCATTTTTAAAAAGTGATCTTTCCCACACACAGCTTGGGAAGCACTGGCT